>JALIZH010002306.1:0-37906 GCA_030522465.1 Rhipicephalus appendiculatus
CACGCAATACCAAATTTGGTGTATCTCAAGCATATGTCGGCAAACTCACTCATGAGTCGACTCACTCGGACTCACTCAGACTCAGATCAAGCCTTGAGTGTGAGTCTGAGTTAGTCCGGGTGAGTAATATTCTGGTGAGTGCGAGTCCGAGTGAGTCCGGCTGAAGAAAATTTTCGTGAGTGTGAGTCCGAGTGAGTCCGGCTCAGGAAAATTTTGGCGAGTCTGAGTCCGAGTGAGTCCAAAGTGCAAGATATATTTCGTGAGTGAGTCTGAGTGAGTTCCACTTTTTTTGCCGACCTATGGTCCTATCCACTCATCTTCAGCATTACTATAAGCCTTACATGGAGTCGCGTTTATACTCACGTCTACTCACACCTATTCCAAAGCAGTGTCGTTCATTTACCATTTCAATATTTATTCATCAGAGGCGTGAATTACGCAGGGCGGTGCCTTGACCTACCCCCCTACCCCCCCCCCCGCCAACTCTTCCATGGAAGTTCTTGATAAATATATCTTATGTTGTCATCTCTTTCTATAAAAATGACCTTATTGGTTTGCGACCACTCATAACTCGTATTCGAATGTATTATATCAAAAGGGGCTATGGAGCACCGATTACGTGAAATATTTGTGTTAAAGCGCATTGACACCATGGTCGAAGAAGCTAATTCTAGGCTAACGGACTCATGAGTCGACTCACTCGGACTCACTCAGACTCAGATCGAGTCGTGAGTCTGAGTCTGAGTGAGTCCGGGTGAGTAATGTTTTGGTGAGTTTGAGTCTGAGTGAGTCCGGCTGAAGAAAATTTTCGTGACTGTGAGTCCGAGTGAGTCCGTCTCCGGAAAATTTTGGTGAGTCTGAGTCCGAGTGAGTCCAGAGCGCAGTATATATTTCTTGAGTGAGTCTGAGTGAGTTCCACTTTTTTTGCCGACCTATGATCTCAAGCTAGCGAAACGGCCACGAGAGTGCCATGAGCGTGGCATGCAAGTCATGTTGCCAATGAAATGTCATGATTTCCATATTACCACTTGTCATTTATGCTCGTCATACAATCACGTCGCTCAATACCAAATTTGGTGTATATCAAGCAAGCGAAACGGCCACGAGAGTTTCATGAGCGGGGCATGCAAGTCATGTTGCGCATGACTTGTCATGGTTTCCATATCACCACTTGTAATTTATGCTCGTCATACAGTCCCGTCGCTCAATACCAAATTTGGTGTATATCAAGCAAGCGAAACGGCCACGAGAGTTTCATGAGCGGGGCATGCAAGTCATGTTGCGCATGACATGTCATGATTTCCATATTACCACTTGTCATTTATGCTCGTCATACAATCACGTCGCTCAGTACCAAATTTGGTGTATATCAAGCTAGCGAAACGGCCACGAGAGTTTCATGAGCGGGGCATGCAAGTCATGTTGTGCATGACATGTCATGATTTCCATATTACCACTTGTAATTTATGCTCGTCATACAGTCCCGTCGCTCAATACCAAATTTGGTGTATATCAAGCTAGCGAAACGGCCGTCAGCGCGCCATGAGCGTTGCATGTAAATCATGTTGTACATGATATGTAGGACATGATTTTCATATTACCACCTGTCATTTATGTTGGCCATGCAGAAATGTCTCATCGTACCAATTTTTAGATATACCAAGTGAAGAAAACGGCCTCAGGAGCACTATGGCCATGGCGTGTAAATCATACTTTTCATGACAAGTTATCCATGATTTTCATGATATGACCAGTCATTTAGGTTCGTCATACAGTAATGTTATGCCATACCAATTTTGGTATAAGTCCCATTAACGATACGGCCAGGAGAGCACGAAGTCGTAGATAGATAGATAGATAGATAGATAGATAGATAGATAGATAGATAGATAGATAGATAGATAGATAGATAGATAGATAGATAGATAGATAGATAGATAGATAGATAGATAGATAGATAGATAGATAGATAGATAGATAGATAGATAGATACGCTCAATGTCGCCAAAGTTCGCTAAGAAATGCTTTGCATTTAAAAAAAGTTAGCTGCTAGCCTTATTTCGTTATCATAAGACATGTTGCTATCGCATCCACTGCTTCGCTCTTTCGGGAACCAGATTTTTTTTGTCAAAATTCAAGGCGCAAATTTCGCACCCCACCAACTATTGAATCTACCCTCTCCCCTAGAGTGCCTCGATGCGCGCGCCCCCGCTTAGAGTGTGGCCATTCTTTAAAAGGGTCGACGCCGCCTCGGCTCGAGCGTCCGCCATGTTTTACCCCACGCCGTGCTCTTTTTAAGCGTGCACGCGGCGCCTGCCACCTTGTCGCCCGTCTGATTCGTCGCGAGTCCTGCAAGATGACTGGATTTTGCGTGCCACAGTGCACGAACCATTCTAGGAATGGATGGAAGATGTTTTCTTTGAATACTTTTATGGACAATAATAATAAAGCGTGACAAGTGGCAGCCGACGAGTGCCTCTCGTCTATGCAGCGTGAGTATTGCAAGCACGTCGAGTACTTTTGGGATGATTTTTAAAACGGCGTGTATATTACTAGCAACGCCATTACAAGTTATGTGTGTGGTTTTGACTGCGTGTTGCTGCCTCGAACATTGAGAACCGTTCTCATAAATTTGGCGTTGTTTTCGGGGTGTGCTTGGAAATCGTACTTTCGCTGTCGCGGGCATCTCCTTCTTTTTCTTCTTCTTTTTTTTATGCATGAACGTGTGATTACGAATATTGTCGCGTCTGTAATGAACTGCAACTATTCACTCCGAGTTGTGTTTTCTTGCGGAACAAGAACGACAAATAGAAAAAAAAACTTTTTTCGTTATCCTCTGGAATAATTTTCCAGAATTACCTCCCTGAAGGAACGCTTTTTGTGTACCATACACGGTCATTAATTTCAACGCGCAATTTGCGGCGCTGAAAAAAAATGGTTGTAGATCCACGAAGTGAATGCTGATGACGGGAGCGAAGCTAGGTCCTAAGGTGCATAATGTCTACGTTGAAGTCGCCGACTAGTATAAAGGACGGACAGATATGGACAGACGCACGCACAGATGGACGGACGGACGTATCCACGGACGCACGGATAGATACACGGACGGATGGACGCACGCACGAACGGACAGATGGACGGACGGGGGGACGGACAGATGCACGGATGGACGCCCGGACGGATGGACGGATATATGCACGGACGGATGGACAGAGTACGGTCTATTTTTAAATCATATGCGCGCTATGAACGCTCTTTGTACGGTGTATGTAACAGCCAGGCCCGTAGCCAGGAATTTCTTTCGGGGGGGGGGGGGGGCACTTGCAAAACACCCATTTTCACTATTTATTTTATTTATTTTCGGTAAAACACCCCCTTCCATGAGAATCTCAGGGGGGGGCTAGCCCTCCTCCCCCTGGCTACGGGCCTGGTAACAGCTGTGTTTCGGTCCGACGGTGACAACGGACATCGTGAGAGCCTAAGGAGCTTCGCTCCTAAAAACTGAAGCATCACAGAGTATAGTTGTTTCCGCTGCGATCGCTAAACGACATTGTGATGCTTACCGCATTTTCGCTGGTATTTTCTCGAAATGGGAAATACAGCCGTATTTTAAACAGGCATTCAACAGGAGCACACGAGGATGAATATATCCGGCAATCGGTCACATAAAACAGTAGCCTCAGAACCTGCGCGCGAATTCTATTCGCTTTAAGATTTAGCTAAACAGCGAGTAATTTAAATCTTAGGGTTCTCACGTCAGCAAATTTATCACTGCTGACGCATGTTGGGAAATGCTGTGTGTATGCGGTGTAAAAATAAATAAATAAATAAATAAACGAACATATACACCCGCAAAGTATAAAAGTGAATAGTGATGTCTCCAGCTCTCAGTGATCCAAAGCAGCTGTGCACCACTCAGCCGCAGCCAGCGGCCGCGCCGGCGGTGAGGGTCATTACGTCCTGCAACACCTTTAGGCGCGAAACATTCGATTACTTGCTGTGATAGGTGCCTACAAACCAATAACTAGCAACATCCGTGAATGATTATGCGTTTGCGAAGGCAAGTCCAGCCCAAAGTGTCTTTACTCGTGAGCAAAAGGCTGCGAATACGCGCGCTGGCAGTGCGCGCAATGACGATTGGGATCAGTAATGGCGACCGCTGTAGCAGACGACGCTACAATGTACTGTAACGACGCGCTTGTCTCCACCCTGAACGAAGCGGAGGCGAACGAGCGCATCGAGGCACTCTAAACTCTACTCCCCAACGCGCCGCGCCGCCGCCGATCCGATGAACCCCGTGCCGTTGACGCGCCGCCGCCGGAGGTTGGTGGAAACACCGGCGCGCCGCCGCCGGCGATTCGGAACCGGCGCACAGGTAGTGAGCTTCTTCGATTTACACGTCCCGGACGGCTCCGGGCGGCCCCGGACGCCGGCGCCGCATTCGTTTTTCTCGGGGACCAACCGGAAGCTCCGCCCACTGGTCCGGGACCGCTCGGATGCATGTTCGTTTTTCGCGTGCCTGGCGGCCTGCGGACGGCCCGGGACTGTCCGAACGATTTCTTTCTGGCAGCTGGCAGACGACGGCGCGGTGCGCATGGCGGAGCGTCACGCGTGCGGCCATTTTAGGTTAGACACTGGAAATTTTCGACCCGCTCTTGCTCTCTCTTTGCTTTTTTGTCCGTTTCTGGTACGCTTTCGGATTTCGCAATGTTTGCGCACCCAATTCTAGTCGTCGGCGCTCTGAGCAGCGTCGAGCATGTGCGTATTCCCGAAGGTGGGGGCGAACACGCGCAATGCTCGCCAGGAGAAATAGCGGTGGAACGCCCACGCGCGTCTTCGATGCACGCGCGCTCGAGTTGTTCACTTACAGTAAGTTGTCTCACAACGTAAATAGGTATAATTCACTATTTAACTGCTGCTGAGGTCGGTATTAGGTCGGCGTCATGGCCGGTGTCGCAGCCATGGACGGAGCAGACGGCGTAGCACACGCCATAGCGGACGCGGCCAGCATCAAGCGCGCAGCCGGCCCGAGGCCGCTCGGGACTTTTGGATCACGTGATAATGCCGGCATGTGACGTAGCTACTTGTGAACCGGGGCATCCGCGGGCCGCCGGCGACTGGTGCGGGACTCGGTAAATCGAAGAAGCTCAGTGGTAAACGTGCACCGACGTGCACTGAGCCGGTGGCGCCACGGTGCGGGAGTGAACGAAACGAAGTGGCGTGCTCCGTGCAGCAGCCGACCCATGAAGTGCTGTGTCGCAAACAGTGCCAATAACTCCAAGAACTACGCACCTGGAACAAAGTTTTTCAGTTTTGCGCCATGACTGTGCTTCAGAAACCGGCGGGAACATTGGATTAGTGTACGCCGCGTGAAGCAAGTGATCCCGCGGGCACGTTTATGAAGTACATGCTGTAGCTAGTTCCCTGTGAATTTACTCTCCACGCAAGTTAACTGATATTTTTAACCTGCTGAAGGAACCGAGGGGCAGCCGGAAAAGTGATCGCGAGTCTGCAGTCCACAATTAGTTGGCGGAAAGCAATCGACAGATCCAGCTGCTGCTGTTTTTCCGCCGTATCGCAGTTCGTAAACAGTAACATTAAGGAAGAAGTCCGCATGCCAGGCAAAATGCGTCGCAGACAGCGAGAATTTAAAAATGTATTCCCCAGGCACTGCGCAAGTGAAGCCGGGCCACGCCGTTCTATTGCGCTACGTGACAGCTGAGATATCGCGTACTAGCTGACACGTGACAAATTTACTCAAGGAATCATGCAGCCCGAGCAACGCCTACAAACGGAGCTGAACTACTGCACAGAAAACTCCGCGCAAATGCCATACAATACTAAATGCAACTCGTGCAGTTCGGCGACCGTACGTATTACTTGCGCGCATAGCAAGGGGTTGTCTAACACATGTCAGACACAAAAATGCCGTCGTTTACTCAACAATACGCAGGCAAAATGGCAAGAAATAATGTTTACGAACATCGATGGTGGCGGTCTATGCTTCGAGCTTTACGCCGGCCGGCCGCACGAATCGCCCTTTCAAAACATCTGTCGGCCGTCTGTGCAACGTCACATCGAAAACATGATTGATTCCGTAAATTGATGTCCTTTCTCTTCGTTTGGGGCCCTAGAAGAATCAGGCACTGTTAACTTTCCGAAAGCCTACCCATTTTATCAAACCTGTCCATAGGCGTATCAGCCGGGGGGGCAAGGGGGGCGCGAGCCCCCCCACTGAGAAAGTTAGGGGGGCTGAGCCCCCCCCACTTCCGACAGTGGCCACTGTTGGCTGCACGCTGGGAAACCAGCAACTAAGGCGAAGTTTTCCTTCACCACAGTAATCACTCAATTATATTGTTACGAGGGAATGGGAATGTTACGAGGGAATGTCACAATATAATGAAATTTTCGAACATTTCTGCTGTCACGATTTTCCTTGTAGGCTCTTTGCGGTACGAGCCAACTATGCGACGCTTTCGCGGCTTGTGCTGTAGCACTGTAGAGCAGGCTAGTGCTCAGCAGGAGCGCTATAACATTATATCACTCGTTCGTGCTTTTATTCTGCTGTGCCTGGCCTGAAATTTAAATCATTGACGATGACATTACGGATGGGAAGGAGCAAAAATTTTATAGACCGATCAAGGCACTTTCTGCTTCAGGAATATCATTTTCTTTCATCGAAAAGGAATAGCATCACCACTGCTCTGTCGAATCTGCTGTGAGCCGATCAGTGTGACGAATCTACTTTAATGTTTTAGTTTTGCCGTACTGGGAGCGCCAAAATAGGTTTTCGCTTTAGTCTCCGATCAACCTGGTCAGCCTTGCTTATGGTAGGTTGGAGCGATGGCAGCAGCTTCCAAAGTGGCGACGAATAAAGCAGTGGACTCGAGCCCAGTGGGAAGGTCGGCTTTAAGCTTGCCCCGCAACTTGATCAACCGGAACAGGCAGATGTTGAAGGTCCGTGGTTTTTTGCACTAAGGAAGCTTAATTAAGAGTCGGGCTAGTTGGTTGTCATTCAACGTGAATTGACTTTTACAGCTCAAAATGCAATTCGGATGGCAAAGAAGCACGTACGCGCAGCGCTGCTTATTTCTCTCTCTCCCTCTTTCTCTCTCAGCCACGATGAGCTCAAAAATTTGTATACGTGCACAAACAGCTAAACGTCGTTATGATTCAAGCGAAAATGTTCATTATACTCATATGAATCCATCTCGCCAGCTGCTATAAGTAGCCGCTGCTACTTATAGCGGCTAGCCTACTTGAATTACGTGTAGAAGGGACTGAGGTTAGGTCCTCTATAACAATGCGTGTGGCGGCGAGCGAAAGACCAGGGTTTTCTTTTTCTAGCCTCGCAGCGCGCCGCACGAGGAACCAGGAACATGGGCATGCACATGCGCCTGAGCGCGCCGTAATTAATAGGCGGCCGATGAAGATGACGACGGCTGCTAGAAGACGCTCTCCGGCTATTCCAAAACGTTGTAGGTATTGTTCAGCACGTGAATGCACTGTTTCATGCGCATAAGTTGTAGTAAGCACCACGACATATCACAGATTCCTGACGTCATGTAACAAGCAGGTGATTTTACGGCACACAGGAAATTTTAAATGCCGAAGAACCAATGGCTAACAATATGCTGCATTGAAAATACTTCATTCTCTTATTTTTTGCGTGGTCGTGCATAAGTGCTCATTACGCGATAGATCCCTTTCGCGTCATTTGTTGCCTCACGTAACGAGCTGGTGCTGTGTGCATGACCCAGAATGTTTTGACTAACCATACACAGCTAACGACCATTTCAGAAGGAAGCAAAGAGGTATAGTTTAACGTTATAATCGCCCGGCTTTTTTTCGTTCCAAGAAAAATTTCATTTGCAATACAATGTCAGTTGTACTACGAAGTTCTTTACAATGTACTTCGCTCATAAAACCACAAATTATACGTTTTTTTAAGAAACGGGTTGACAAGTTGATAATAAGAGTAATATAATAATAGCAACAATGTTATTAAGCACGCACCAGAAACACTGTTTGGACTTTTAGCAAAGTAGGCAAACTATAATACACACCTCCAGAATCAGTGGGCGTCGTTATATCAACCACCGACCGACTTCATTGTGTGGTGTGGGGGGATGCGCTCTCAATGATAGCACGCATGACGCAAGTACGTTTACGAACGGGGAATAACTGCACGCCTGTAATCGTTTTCTTGAACAGTGACGTACTTCGTCTGCTTGTTGCGCTCTTCGGTGCTTGGGTTTCGGTTTCGCCGGTGAATATGCCTGAATTTCATTCCGCTACAATAATTAATAGAGGCCGCCTTTTCTATAGCTCAAAGCTGCGATGGGTTTTTCGCATGAAGAATTTCAATCCTCCCATTTGACATAACCGCATATTTAAAAAAGTTAGTTAATTTAATTTTCTTAAATACTGTCCTAAATGTCGTCTATAACCATTTTAAGATGCAAGCCGCTAGAGGAAAAGCAACTGTGAAAACAGGGAGCAAATATCGCATTTTGCTGATTTTTTTAGGGTATATATTGGACACATTTCTTGAAACACCCTACTGAGGAGACAGCCATCGAAATAATTGTGTTCATGCGGAAAGTTTTGAGGTAAAGCATAAAAAGCGTCGCGTGTAATACTATTACATGCATAACACGCATCTATGTGTTGTTGTTCCAGTGCATGCTGCTTAAAACTGGCGTTCCTTTTTTTTATGATATTATTAAAGACTAGTTAACAGATGCTCTGTGTATGGAAAATCACACCAAAGTGTGATTGTCGATCAAGTTCTCCCTCTCTCTCGTGATATATATATATATATATATATATATATATATATATATATATATATATGCCGCGGCCGGCAAGTCAGGTAGGTTTGCCCCCCCCACTCGCGAAAGAGTTGGTACGCCACTGAACCTGTCACATTCGCGCACACGCATTTTCATACAACGCGGGCGTAGCTGACGGAGAGACGACAATGCGTTGCACGCCAGTTGAAACTGAAGTGGCCGCAAGTCGCCACTCGCGGCGCTGGCGGCGCATAAGTGCAGTAGAGTTACTGTATATGCTACTTTTAGGTAGCAGAGTTGCGCATAACTTTTCCTTCCACCGCTCGCGCCGCTATTCGTCGACTGCCGTCACGTGGTGCAAAATGACGTCAAATGTTCAATTCCGCGCGGCGAAGCCAACTTTACGTGCCCGACGGCGCCCGCGCGTCCCCTGCCCGCGCCGACTAGTTTCCGTCAGTTCCATCGTGATTGCCGTTAGCGGTCGTCGAGCGTTTTAGCAGTTTCAGCGTGCGTGCGTTCGCCGAGTGTGTGCTTTGTTTATCGGCTCCATACCTTTGCGAAATGTTCGAAAGTACGTCGTACTGACAGTTGTGCGCTACACATGATTGAGCTTGAAGATACTTTTCTGCGCCACTTTTTCGAACAGTGAAGCAGTGGTGAATAATGGTTAATGACAAATGACACTTTGTCAGTGATCGCCAGCGTAACCGCACGCGCAATATTTTGTTGACGGCCGCTGATCAGCTGGCATCGGAATGTATTCTTATTGTCGACCATACGTGCGTGAAGTTTCCTTCAACCGCCCTTCAAGACAAATATTTCTCGCCTTACGTCCAGGGGAGAAAAGCTCGTGCGCATGCTGATAGTAATCGCGCTGCTTTTCGTTGCAAAGTACTGCGCAGAAAAGCGAACTTTTGAGCGGTTCGATCGTAGCATGCATCTGAAAGCTGTGATGGTGGAATCGGCCCACCGCTGTAAAATTCTCTGTGGACGCGATATCTGCGATTCACTTATGGCACCTATTGAACTAACTTTTCAATCGCCTAATTCAAATTTCATTGACTCCGTCACCTTTAGTACACTTCACATGCTTTGATTCACTTTAATTCTCACTTGTTTCACTTCATTCACACATTTGGTTGTGCGTATGAGCCACAGTTCATTAAAGGTTCAAAGAGATTTAAGCGTTGAAATCAATCTTTGCTCCTACTTTATACTTTTCCAAACTTCTCCCACCTGCTTTTTTTTTTGTTAATTTAAATTAAATTCATCGCTTTATTGCTCTCTTCCAGTTCACTATTACACTCCATTAATAATTTCTTCTTGTTGCATTCTTAATGCTTTTAAATATTAGACCAAATTTAAACTTTTGTAAATAATTTTACAAAACTATCCGGTTCTTGGCCAATCCCCCAGTGTGGGTGTGCGCCACAGATTCAAGGATCTACTCTACTCTACACTGCTCCACGCCCTGCACTGCACCCGGGATGGGCCGAACGCTGCAAAACTGTTGTTCTTCGCGTCGTTTTGTCCGCGGACGCGATCCGTTAGAACCTGTAGTAATATACAGCTTCGCTGTAAAACTGGAACCTTACTCAGCGTGTGCGAATAATTCTGCGGCAAGTCGCCCGCACCGGTACATCTCGCCGTATTTGTCTCCTGCGCGCGCGACGAACGTCTTCACTGCACAGCCGTTGAACATAATGGCGGACCTATGCGCAACTCTGCTACCTAAAGGTAGCATATAAAGTAACTCTAAGGTTCAGTGCACTGCTGCGCCCCCCTGTAGGTGCTGCACGTTTCCCTATACACTAGAGGGAACTCCGGCGCTAGTGTCTGCGGGGGCTGCAACACAGGGCGCTTCAGCCAGCATGGGAATCATGGGTATAGTACACAAATTTGCCTAGTCTTGCCTAGTCTTCGTTCTTTTGGCTGCGTGTGGCTTGAATTCGCTTCGCCGCAATACGAAGTTCAGCAAAGGTTTTGCAGTTACGCTTCACCACCGTTACCTTTTTAGGCTGACAAATCCAAATACGCTCACGAAGTTTAGAACGGTCCGTTCTTTTATCCGAAACAGAACGAAAACGCAACAACAAACAAAGCCACAAGTGCGTTCGAAGCCGGAAGCACGAAGACTAGGCAAATCCGTGTACTACCCATCATTCCCATGGTGGCTGAACCATAGAGTAACATACAAGTGGTCACTCCGGCCAAAAGCGGCGGTGCTACGCAGCTTCATGCCGGCCGTGAGAGGGCGACACATCACTCTCTATCTTCAAGGGAACGCGCGTACTTGTTATATACTTTAGTACCTTTTCTAGTTGCAATATGTGTCTACTTGTCGCAATGCGGCTCTGAATTTATCTTTATCGCCTGCGATTGGACGGTTCGATATCGTCGGGCAGGACCGGACATGAATCGGGTATCGGGTGCGAGAGTAGTGCAGAATGGCGTCGACGCGACGGCGACGTTGTCACGCTCCGTGTTCATGAGCGTTTAATGCAATGAAGTACGGACAGCTGCAGGATGACGCGATAAAAGATGTGCGATAACGTGCTTCGTGGTCTTGACTTGTTGCGTTTGCCTCTCAGCTTGGCGGCTGCTATCGGTAAGAACGCCGTCATTAATTTGCAAAGTGCGTATTGTATTCGTCATGTTAAGCTAACATTTGTCGCTTGTGCTGTTCGGCGCAGAGAGCTTTCTTGCGCTCCTCACTTCGCGCATGTTTGCGAGAAAATCGTTTCTTGGCGCGAGTAAGTGAGTCGCCGCTTGCGTCGTTAGGGTTTTTTTTTTTTTTGTGCCGGTACACGTAGTTCGAATTCAATGCGTGAAATTGTGTGAAGAGTGCAGTTAGGCTTAACATCGTTATTTAATTGTGGCGTTCGCATTTTTCTTGAAGCTCTTCTTACGAGCGCAATTAGAGAGAATTTGTGAATCGAGAAAAATGTTTGTTAGCTGAGGCTACGATTTAATCTTCTGAATAAACACGACTGCCTCGGTAACGCATGCATGGCGCCAAATATTGCTTTGTTTTAGCTGCGGAATCTACTCGTGACTGTTTTTCGCGAAAAGATGATGTGAAGTGCGTCGGAGAAAATTTGGGCTAAGGCGGGAGAGAAGACATAGCCGACATCCTTTTTTTTTCGTTTTTTTTTTTATTTTTGTCAGATCATGCCGTCCGGAGTCAAATACTACGGCAACTACTGTCGCTCTGCGTCGTTAACTGTATGCGTACGTGCGCGTGTACTGCAGTTTTACTGTTGTGTGGGGCCTTTCATAATGTCGCCTACTTGTTTATTGCTTCTGTAAAATTTAAACTCAAGATATGGCAGCTGTATTGCCATGTCTTGCAGTGCAATGAACCCACCTCTTCGTGCGCGCATGTAAGTGTTCATGTGCTTACCAAAAATGGCTTGAAAATTCTTCTCTTCCAAGAGTTCTTACGTTTTATTTAAAATGTCTGCATAAACACACAGTGTCATCGTGTGCTTGCCGCCCTGGCGGTACAGCTTACACGAAGCTAATCAATGCATGCAAACGACGCGTGAAAGAAAAAAAAACGCAATTAAAGCATGGCCTCTGAGACGAGCACATCCACAGAAGTGGTCTCGGAGGCCGTGTAATTTTTCTGATCTCTAGAACATGGCCTTTGAGACCACCGTTTCTGCGGTCCCCATCATCTCCGAGGCTGCAAAGGTTCCCCCGGCTCGTTTGGAGCGCTGCGAACCCAAATTCAGCCGCTGGGGTCTATGGGAGTGTCCTCTCTTAACTTTTTATGTTACTCTATGGGGAACGTGCACTGAGCCGGTGGCGCCTCGGTGCGGGAATGAACGAAAGGAATTGGCGTGTTCCGTGCAGCAGCCGACCCATGAGCGCAGGCGTGTCAGGTTGTTAGCGGTGCTTCGCAATGTCGCGTATGAATTGCTGTGTCGTAAAATGTGCCGATAACTATAAGAACTGCACAGCTGGAACAAAGTTTTTCAGTTTTTCGCCTCAGAAACCGGCGGGAACACTGGATTAGTGGACGCCACGCGTAGGCGTGCGCAGGGTTCCCCTTCAGAGGGGGAGACGGCTCGTCGCAGCGCCTCCCTTCCCTATTAAGTCAATGTATGGTGCAGATTTTGCGCCCCTCCTTAGGTGACTAGAGGGGGCGGCCGCCTCCCTCGTGCGCACGCCTATGACGCCACGTAAAGCAAGTGATCCCGCGGGCATGTTTATGAAGTACATGTTGTAGCTAGTTCGCTGTGAATTTACTCTCCACGCTTGATATTTTTAACGTGATGGAGGAACCGAGGGGCATCTGGAAAAGTGATCTCGAGTGATTACTTGCGCGCATAGCAAGGGGTTGTCTAACACATGTCAGACACAAATGTCATCGTTTACTCAACAATAACCAGGCAAAATGGCAAGAAATAATGTTTACAAACATCGATGGTGACGGTCTATGCTTCGAGCTTTACGCTGGCCGGCCGCACGAATCGCCCTTTCAAAACACTCTGCCGCGCGTCTGTGCTACGTCACATCGAAAACATGATTGATTCCGTAAATTTATGCCCTTTCTCCTCGTTTGGGGCCCCAAAAGAATCATGCACTGATAACTTTCTGGAATCCTACCCGTTTTATCAAACCTCCCTACCAGCAAAATTTGCTTGGACCAAGCATGGTAAATCCCCAGTGGCCAAGCTGTCCATGATTGGAAAGTTATTGGAGGCCAAACGAGTTATGTGCTTGGCAAGTGTGACAAGCCTACCATTGGCCAAGCAAAGGAAGGCCGTGCTTGGCAAATCATTGGAAACACCTCTTTCCACGGTTGGCACTGTAATGGAATACCATGCAATAGCCAAGCATGTTCTTCATATGGGAGCCAAGCATTTTGGCCAATGCAATTTCTGGCTCATTAATTTCAGTTTTTTGTCTTGGCTAAAATTTGATGCCCGGCTACTTTTTTCTAGATTTTTGTCCCCCCCCACTCTCCAAATAAGTCACAAGGCAAATATTTCTGGTGCTTCAGGTTTATTTTACACTGAATATATACAAGGCAATTTGCCATCTTTCTATTCTTTCCTGAACTCTTGCGATTATGAAGTGTTGCTTGGGCATCTGTTGGGGTCCTCCATCATAGTGGCATGCCTTCTTTGCATTGGTGCGCCTTCTTGATCTGAAGCGAACATGAGCCACCCTTTTCTTACGTCTGAAATAGCTGAAATACAATGAGACAAAAAATCATGAGCTTCCCTTTTTAAAAAAGTTATCTCTTAAGCACTTGCTTTCACCAATTTTCAACAAAACACACAGCGGTCGGAAGGCTAATTGGTTATGCATGATCATGAGGATGACACCAGCTGCACAGACAGGAGAAAAACAGTTGATTGGACAGCATGATAAATTTCTTTTCCTCTTTCAACTACAAGTTTATTACTGCAGTAGCTTGCATATTCATGCGAGAACCCTATCAATGACGTACGTAAATGAAAAAAAAATACACGCATGGTTGAATTTGGAAGGCAGATGATCCCATGACTTTCTTGCATTTGCACCAGCCTTCACATCTATTTCACCTTCGAAATATGACCGCATGCAAAAGTTTATAATTTCTAATTAGTTAATAAAGCGCCGGCATCGACCATAGATCGTACGGCGCGACAGCGGACTCCTCCAGAAGCGAACGGGAAATCGCCGCGGACCACTCGCTGCTACGAGTTACAGGGCATAGTCTCCTCGATAAATGTAGGTTCCGTACCGCTGGCATCAATGTAGCCGACGCATTTCACTGCAAGTACAGACTTGTAACACTTGTCTAGTGCGGCCAATCATCCGATCTGGTCGCCGTCCTTTGCGAAAATATGCGAAGGCATGGTCATACTGCATACTAAGTCTATTGCGCTTTCGTACAAACACAAATGGAACCTCGTATCCACCGCGAGGTAGCAGCTACGGACTGCGTCAGCGTCATCAGCGTCCACAGCCGGCGGCTCGGCAACTGTCTTTCGGACCGTGCAAGGACGTCCGCTCAGTTGATTTCATATCGCGAATAGTTTTCCCCGAAATAAGGATATCGCTCATGAAAAACTAAGGCGAGTTGAATCGGCGCCCGAACATAGTACCGAAGAACGTTTCGCATGTCAGGTTTTCGCTGGTAACGTGAGAAAACTACGGCATGTGCGATCACACGAACTGAGAGGAGCTAGGACTACACAGCCACTACTGCCGCTACTTACGCAGTGCCCGCTCCTTAAAACATCCGCTATTTTCGCCTCCGTGAACTTCATTATCAAATCGTATATATCAGGGGTCTCAAACTCATCCCAGGCCGCGGGCCTCAGTCGCAGAATTTAGTCCCGCAAGGGCCGGGTCATGGACGACTGTGAGAGCGGGGGGGGGGGGGGGGGGGGACGTTCGTTCGTGCACATTGTCAGGAAACACTACCATTGACAAGAAAACATTTCCCATATCTCATATACGGGTCATTTCTGAAGAAGATTTGGGGCCAGCATTCCATCCAACGACATGTCAATACCGATCTGAAAAATGAGTAAAATGCGGACGCCGATTCTGAAATACTGTTTTACAGCGAAAGCTGTTATGAGATCACAACAAGGGCCGTTTCTGCGCCGTAGTTTTCCGCCGCCGCCGCCGCCACCGGTGTCCGTAACCACTATCGCGCCAAATAAGAAAAAAACTTAATAAATAAAAATTACCTATGACAATGGGAATCGAACCCGGGTCATTTGCGTTGCAGCCCTCTACCACTGAGCTACGCGGGTGCTTGAAATTGCGTTGCAAATTGACCCTATGCAGGCTTCATGTCGGGTAAGGAATTGCGTTAACATGTGTAATAAAGCGTTTTAGAACAGTAAAGTAACAACCAGGCGTCACACAATGCGAATTACGTAACGAGTGGGTCGTTCAATGCTTCAACGCATTACAAAAGCCTCAGGCATAATTCTCCATCGTCGTCAGCCACAGCATCAACAAAGTGCACATAATGCGTTACAAGTGTGTAGCGGGTACTGCACTTTCCCGAAAAACGACGAATAATGGCATAGTGAACGCTTCGCCACTACACAAAAATTATGATTATTTATGGCGTAGTGGGTTCCGTACAAGTGTCCTTGTAGTAGTTGCCCTAAGAGTGTTTAAAAAAAGACTCTAGAAAGGACGCTCTTCCAGCATTCGCTGTGACTGTGCTGCGCGTTCCGCGCAGGTCTGGCGGTTGTTTGTTTCACGATTACGTGTCAACACATGGTGACCACATGGGGTGCCTCAGGAAAACACTGCTTTATACCAGTCATGCCTGTGTAGCTCACGAACATACTTATTATGGAAATAAAAAAAATATGGGTCGAACATAGCGATGTGCGGGCCGCGGGCCGCACGCAAGAGGTTCGCGGGCCGCATGCGGCCCGCGGGCCGCGTGTTTGAGACCCCTGGTATATATCATTGAGAGAACAAGGCAAATAGAGAGACTGCTGAAATTTACTCACCTTCTATTTCAACTTGAATAAGAAGCTCATCGCGGCATGGCCAGAGAACACCTCCAACGTGCGAACAAGGCGCGAAGACGGCGCGCAGTGATACACGCGCTGGAAGAGAGCGTACTAAAGTGCTGACTTGGGCCGGTTGGTACATGATCAACGAAACGAAAAAAACAGCGCGAAACACGGGACAGTGAAAGAGACGGTCCGTCTCTTTCACTGCCCCGTGTTTCGCGCAGTTTTTTCGTTTCGTTGAAGAGAGCGTGTATGCGGTTCGTGCGAGTACATGCTTAAAGCCACATCAACTGCAATATTTTTTTGATGGCTTTTATACTATTACATAAGCGCTTAACAGCCGCTGCAATTTTGGGAGTTCTCGAAAATTTCCTGTTTGGATGCTTTGGTGAACTATTTTTTTTTAGCGCACTAGGGCTGTGCGCAGGTCAAACTGCGCCGCGCGCGGGAAAAGGTGTGAAATTTAAACGCGACACTAAGCGCGTGCTAGTGTAGTTCTGGTCCTTTGGATGAAAAGAAAAAAAAAGTGCAGTATTCCGTAGAGCAACCAGTGCGAACTGAATTAATGACAGGAAAAAACGATCGTCCGTGGCTATTCGGTAGCTGTTTGTACACTTCATGACAAATTGTACCAAAGAAACGGACACATCCGCTCTTCCGCCTCATTTTTTTAACGGTTTGTACGTGTTCGTGCACCACGAATTTCCATATAATTGTATAATACACAGAAGTGAGTATGCTTGATGGCCAAGCAAATTTCGAGAACATTGGCCAGCAACCATGGTATGTTACAGGAAAGCCCTTGGCCTCCATGTCAGATATTTTCCAAATCGCAGATATTTTCCAAATCTTTTGTTTCGTTATAGTAAGTGAGAAGGGCCAACAACTAAGGGAAACGCACACTTAAAGAACAGATTAGCCACTTTCGCTACCATCTTGTCCATATTTTGCTTGTAGGCCATGCCATTTTCTACCACGCTGTCAGGGCGTTGGCCAATGATAACGGAAGCCGATGGGAATCCAATATGTGTCCAATCATCGGCCATCGGCCACTGCTGGTAGGGCTGTCACCTTCTCGCACACGCACTTGCATACAACACGGACGTAGCTGATGGAGAGACGACGATTCGTAGCACGCCAGTTGACACTGAAGTGGCCGCAAGTCGCCACTCGCGGCGCTGATGGCGCATATGTGCAGTAGAGTTCCTGTATATGCTACCTTTAGGTAGCAGAGTTGCGCATCTGTTTTCCAAGCGCCGCTAGCAACCATGCCCTGCGGAGAAGCTGATGCACAGGCTGCGCCCGGAAAACATGGCTGCGCCGCCGAAAGCGGTTGCCGTTGACCTAGAATCTATCAAGTCGCCGTCGTGCGCTCTGTAGCCCGTTAGCTACGAAGTGGTGCTTTCATTTGCTTTAGATTCATGTCCTTAAACTTCGACCACAAAGTATTTACGTCGACTCGGCAGCGTTTTCGAAAAACATGCTGAAATAATCGATGCTGTAGGCTTAGCGAGTGGCGTTGGGTGCTCCCGGAAGCTCGGAGGACATATATTACGTGTTTATCAGTTGTTCTTTATCCTCCATAGCTGGCGCCACTTTACGTGGCGGCAGCGGCGGCGCATGTTTTCGGCATTTTCGGCTCTACGATACGCCTTTTCGTTACCGGGTAGACTAAAAAACGCTTTTGTACTCCCATGGCACAGTCCCGAAAGCAGGCGTTTCTTCGTTCATCACCGGTCGTTGACACGCCAGGCACGTCGACGGGCGATCGGCGACAGTCGCCTGCAAAAACAGAGTGCGGCTTCACCGCATAGCTATGGTTGCTAGCGAGGCAAGATGGCGGACCTATGCGCAACTCTGCTCCCGTAGGGAGCATATACAGGAACTCTAAGGTGCAGTGCACTGCTGCGCCCCCCTGTAGGTGCTGCACGTTTCCCATGGCTGAACGATCGCAGCGCCAGAGGCCCCTCTAGTTAATTTTAGGAAACTCTATGGTAGAGTGTACTAGAACTGTTGAGTGGCGTGACCACGCCTCGCCGCCTGATGCCTTCCGCGTCGACAGTAGCGGCGGCGCTGCAGTCGCTCGGTACTGAAGGCGCGCTGCGCCGCGCGCAAGAACTGCTGGGCGCGTCGGCGGCACCTGTCAAAAGCGGCACTATTACCGATGCGGCTTTCGTTGCGTGTCTGTAATTATTAAGCCCAGGACTGGTTGTCGTAAGCCTTCACTGCTTGCTTCAATGCTTGCTTCATAAATGCGTTTGACAGATACTGAAAATTAGTTCTTGTTGCCGAAGCGACTGCTGCAAGGTACGCAATAATATAAAATTTAAAACGGGCTTATTGCAACTGTGAAGATTCGCGATTTAGATGTAATTAAGCCGAACTTATTGCTGTGATAGTTAGTACATTACTCTCAATTAACAAGACGCCGAACGACCGCCAGAAGATACAGAGGAAACAGAAAGGTAGTGCCTTATTCCGATGTCTTCTGTCTTAATCATGTCTCCTGGAGGCGTTTATTCGAGTAACTGAGCTCCTTTATTGGAAATTAGCAGTGCTCAGAAAGGTGTGTGCTGATATATTATCCTGCCGAAAGCACGCCGGACATTTACCGCTGGCGAACCTGCGTGTACGGTGCGTTTCTTTACAAATGCGCTCTGTAAATATGACTTTTTCGACATTCAGAGGGCTCAAAGGTATCGGAAGTCAAACGCAATTCGACCGCGTACATATAACGGTCGTCCTCAGGAGCGGGGAGGTGCGACTCTATTGCCCGTTTTTTGCGTGACATATATAAACCTAATACCTCAAGCAAAGCGCAGAGTACCAAGCTCCTCCTAGCTTCAGTCTTGGCACTTTACAGATACAATAATTAAATTATAATACAGAACACTGTGGCAAACAAGTTCTTGCAATGACATCAATACAGCGCAGTATAAGCTCTCCATAGAAAAAGAAACTGGCTATAGTGAATTTAGGCGGAATAATATACGGTCTATATTTACGTCTGCGCATTTTAATATACTTGAGATAAGCCCCGATGCCTAGGAGGTGAACGCGCTCCTTTGGCTCGGCTCCCTTACTCGGCTTCCTGGTATATTAAGCCCTCAGAGGTCGCATAACCGATGCACAGTAACAGCACGATGTTGAAACAAGATAGCCTTTCGATTGGCATTAAAGAAACAGCGCAAAACGGACAACTCAGCCGTCCCAAGTATAAATGTTGGCAGAAAGTTATTTGTACTCAGGTTAGCCATGAAACAATCGAGCGCTTTGGAGCTCATAATATAAGGATCAATGCTCTAGATATCGTAGCCGACAAAAGGATTGTCGGCTTTCGCCGCTCGTTTGTTACTTCTTCTCTCTTCGTAGTGGGTTCGTAGTCCCTTACGGTGTAACGCTTCTCGAAGTGTTGCTTGCAAACCGCACAACAATCACTGAGCAGCTAGGTGCATGTGTGCGAAATCTGATTGTCGCCTTCATTGGGGGTCGGCAGGCTCCTCAAACAGGAAATATCTCGGGGCAATTTTGGCACGCCTGCATATTTATTCGTGCACCATGGCGCGTAGCAGCTGTTGAGCCACCGATTGAAGCTCAGTAATGCGTTAAACGCGCTCAAAACGCGCAATTACACGCTTTCATAGGCTAAGACGCGCGAGCGCCAAATGCAGACGCTCCCCACAGCTTCAGTACAAAGCGACTACAGCGCCGCCGCTACTGTCGCCCGCCGGAGCATCACCCGCGATGCGGCGCGGCCGCTTCGTTCGTTCCACTGCCCTCTTCTAGTACACTGGGTGTGTTCCAATACTCAGCGTAGACGGCAAAATAGACAGCCAAGTGGACAGCGGCCATCTTAAGTCCCATTCCAATTCTCACGTAGCCGGCAAAATAGGATGGATGGATGGATGGATGCTATGAGCGTCCCCTTTATAACGGGGCGGTGACATGTCTGCCACCAGGCTCGAAAAAAAAACTTTCTTTTACAGCGAAAGCTGTTATGAAATCACAACAAGGGTCGTTTCTGCGCCGTAGTTGTCCGCCGCCGCCGCCGCCGCCGGTGTCCGTAACCAATATCGCACGAAATAAGAAAAAAACTAAATAAATAAAAAGCACCTATGACAGAATGGGACTCGAACCCGGGTATATACTCTGCGTGGCAGCCCAGCACTCTACCACTGAGCTACCCCGCTGCTTGAAACTGCGGTGCAAACTGGCCCTACGCAGGCTTCATATCGGGTAAGGAATCGCGTTAACGTGCGTTGTAAAGCGTTTTAGAGCAGTAAAGTAAGAACCAGGCGTCACACAATGCGAATTGCGTAACGAGTGGGTCGTTCAGTGCTCCAACCCATTACAAAAGCCTGAGGCATAATTCTTCATCGTCGTCAGCCACAGCATCAACAAAGTGCACATTTTTCGTTACAAGAGTGTAGCGGGCACCGCGCTTTTCCGAAGAATGACGAGTAATGGCATAGTAGACGCTTCCCCACTACACAAAAATTATGATGACTTATGGCGTAGTGGGTATTATGCAAGTGGGCTTGTAGTAGTTGCCCCGAGAGTGTTTAAAAAAGGCTAAATGTCTGTCTCCCAGCTTTCGCTGTGGCTGTGCTGCGCGTTCTGCTCAGGCCTGGCGGTTTTTTTTATGTTGGCCTAATGCCTTATCTACATTGATTAAATCTATGTTATTATAGCAAAGAAAAATATAAATTCACGGTCCATCTCTCTGCCTCTTAAGGCAGAATGACCTTATTTTTTCCCCATTCTTCATTTTTGTCCTTTATCTCTACTTTTCTGCCACCAATACTCTAACCGTCTCTTACTTATTTCTATCGCGGACCTTATGCAAAATTGATGCCATCTGTCGGAGGTCTCGCGAAGCTACCGCTTCGGCGCCATGTTGGAGGCTTGTGTCCGAATCGTATGGCTGTCGCTGCTATAGCTTCTTGTTTGTTTCTGCTTTGAGAGTGGGCATCGGGGCACAAAAACGTCAGATAAGTGTTTTAGGGCCTGTATACGTTACCGGCATTGTACAAGTTTGTCGTTGAGAATGAAGCCATGCGCTAGGTTATAAGTTTTGTCTCTGTGTTTGACGTGTAGCGAATAAAGAGTTAGTGGCTGTCTGAATATCATGAGTGTAGTGTAGGATAGTTGGTAGGAGGCTCTAGCGCGCTACACGGCGAGGCACACCGATGACGGTAATAAAGTGCTGCTGATCCATTTCAAAGTATATTTCACAAGAGACAGTCTACGTCGGCCTGATGTATAGGGAATTTAATATTAAATAAAACTTTGTCCCTTCTTTATATTTTCAAGCAAGAAATATTTTGCTGTTGTAGTCACCATCGTATATGTTATGTATATAATTATCGCACGATTAAAATGTAAAAAATTTCCGCCTTCATGCACGTGAAAAGGGAAGATGAAAAGTGTTATTCGCTCAAAGAAGTAGGTGCTGATTGAATATCCGTTCGACGTACGCTCATAAATATCGCCAAGAATATTCGCGTTCCCATCGTCGCTTTCGGGGCCTACTGATGCCTTACAATTTCAACCCGGTCCAGCAAGACAGTTTTGCGTCGCCGACTGAACGCTTGCGAAACTACCTCAGCGCATAACCAACGGTAGCGCACCCACGGTCTAATGTAACACATCTGCCGGAACAGCCTTTCTTCAGATTTTCATACGACGAGTGCCACACACAAGCATCTGTTAACTTATTTTAACTCACAGTGGTGGATGCGGGATTTTTTCCGAGGGGGCATCAGCTTTTGTGAGAACCTGATATGTGCTCTTCTTCTTGGGGTATAAATAAAAAAAAAAGCAAGGGGGTACGGTAAGGCCATTCTGGCCGCCCCTCTGTATTTATTCGCAGTGATAGCACATCAAATGCTTGAAGTATACGCGGAGTAAGACAATACGCGCGCAAAGCATCTCACCAACCGCTACCTTGTTAAACAACTCCCCAATCGAAAACAAACTACGAACACGCCCCAGCCAATGGCGTGGCCAGTGGTGGCACACCGGGCCCGTGCCCCCCCTCCCGATTTTTTTTCTCTTTTGTGCCATGGGATACAGAGCACAAAATGACACTCGACCACACTTACCTGCCCGGTCCCCGGACCCCACGTCAGATCAAATGCGCCCCCCCCTTCCCTCGAAACAAATTTCTGGTCCGTTCTCTGCGAATTGATTACGCGCACGAGTAGCTGTCTAATATTAATTGTTATCGCCCAGTAATAAACCCAGTAAGCCTGTCAACAGCACGCAGGCGCTCCTGAGTAGCCGCGATCGATGCAGCTTTGAAGCTCTAAACGAAGCCGGTTTGTCTGTGCCTGCAAGCGCGCGACACGAAAACTGTCCCGTTCCGGCATGACATGTAAGTGTTCTGTGATGAGTACCGATGCTGTTGCATACCGCATCTATTACGTATTACGCCGTGTTTACGTTCGCCGTGTTTACGGCGAACGTAAACACGGCGTCAGTCGTACGCAGCAGCCGGAGCAACGGAACGATCTGCCGCTCCTCGTCGGCCGCGAAGAAATCTAATAACATGGAGGTTAGTTTCCTGCAAACTTCTTTTTTAACATCCCAAGTTCCTTAATCTGACCAACACGGCACACGAAAATATCTCGGAATAGCCGCCACACGTCGACGCGCACGCTCCGTGTGCGCACATGCAGAGAGCGCCTAGCCTTCAACATGGCGGAAACGCGTAAGGCGGCCGCTAGATGGCAGCAGATTTTGCATATGGTCTATAGACAGCTTCGCGAAGACAGCATCGGAGACAAATACGATGCAGCCTACTTTGCTGTCCAAACAAGATGGCGGCTCATCGAAATGGCCGGATGGCTCGGATCTCGCCGATATGGTCGTCTGCGCACAAGCAGACGCTTTTCCAGGCGCTCAATGTAAGCTATGTTAAATTTTTCATACATTTGAACACGAAAGAAGCTAAAGAAATAACCGTTACGTTTGTTTTTCTTAGCTTTCTCTTCTCAACGCCAGGTGGTGTCACGTCGCGTAGACGTCTTCTAGACGCGTTCCATTTCTCGGACAACATGGGCTCGATGCCGTCTTCTAAGCTGTCAGCGTAGACTGTCTACGATGATGTCCAGAATTGGAACACGGCCACTGTCATAGAGTTAAGTCTGTTATATTAACTCTATGGCCACTGTAGTTAGAGTGACCTAGAATAGGGGGGAGTGTCCAAAGCGCCGGCTCCCGCGTGGGCCTTTTGCGGTGAACTGCCGCGCCGCGCCGCTGCTGCGCCGGACCCGTGGGCTTTCCGCGCTCGGGAGCGCGCGGAAAGCGAGGGGCGTCTGCTACGTGCTGTAGTTTTTGGCGCTGGGTTTCCACACAGGGCGCTTCAAGTCTACTTAACTTTAATAATGCGGTGCGCAATGGAGCTTACCCATCTTTACGCGTTGTGTTAGTGCGGGGGCAACAACAGAATGCAAAAAATCGTGTGTCATGCGGCATCAGCGTGGCCTAGTTCCACTGATAGAGCTTGACAACGGTGATGCGTGCGTAAAAACGCGCAAAATGAGCAGAGACAAGGAAACAACGAAAAGAAACTTCTTCGCACGGGTAATCGGGCAATGGCATCGCTTATGCAAGAATTGAGAGTAATAAAAGAAGGTAAATTACACGCGCCGTTGGCTGGAATTCTTACGCGCATTGAGCGCTTCGCTCACCACTAGCACCACTGCTCCTGTACGCCAGTGGTTTTCTAGCCATATGTACACCGCTTCATTCGACAATTTCTTAGCCTCGACTAGCACTTTATTATGAGCAGAGCACATCGCGAAGACGTGAGGGAAACAAAAGAAAGAATAGAGACGGTCATACGACCTCAATACTGTTGGCTTATTTTGGCTTCTGAGGTAGCGTACAAGGCTCACCGAGCGCAAAGCGTGAGTTAAGTTCTGATATTTAAAAAAAAAGCAATTCCACAGGATTGTGCATAAAAGGCGTATTATTGAAAATACAGTACCAATGTCCAGATATCGGGTTGGTCCAGCGTCGGGTTTGTTTCTATCTAGAGGGATCGCTTAACGTCAGTATGAAACATTTCCGCGAGAAGCGTGCATCGCTTCAAACCTTCACCGTACGAAACGAAGACAGTTTCAAGCAACTCATTCTTAACTTCAGATATTTTGAAGGTTCTCGGTAGACGAGGAGTTACATGAAATGCAATTGTTCCTGCTGCAATTGAGTGCGCGACAACGGGGCAGCCGGCTACAATTTCCCGCTTTTTCCTGATGAGCTTAATATAGCGTACGTCACGTTTTCGTGCTGAAGCTCCCTATAGTACTGACAAAGCTCAAAATTTTTCCATTAACTGACACAGCGTGTCTGTCATGTCTTTAATAAATATAAAGAGATGGTCTGATAGGCAAAGCAATAATAAGCCTCTTGTGTACGTACCACGGCGTGTGTAATCAGATGCTGTGAGCTGAGAATCACGTTCGTTTTCGGGCGATCGCTCGTAACATGAAGTGAGGCATACACGATGGTGCACTGTTATCGATTCATTTACTTTGGTTTGTCTTGTCTTTCTTTAAAGCTGAAAGCCTTAGATGCCTCATCAAACGCGGAAATCTAACGCCGGCGTTCCGCGTCGTCAACACGAGTGATGCAAAAAAGTATTACGTGACGACGTCATCATGACGTCATAGATTGATAAAGTTTGTGACGGCATCATGACGTCATTTAGCGTGACGTCATGTGATGACGTCATGACCTGACATGGTCATTTTGCATTGCCTCCGTGATCCGTGGGCCGATCACGGAGGCCATGTAAAACCAGGTGACGTGCAGAAACCTTGCAGTGCCTTCGGGCAGTGCGAAACAACATTAGGTGCAGAAAGTTTTCGGAGGGGGGGGCGGTGGAGGACTAAGGGATCGAATGAAGAAAAAGAAGACCACTGCTTTCGCCGTCGAGTCGTCTTAGGCATAAGGGACCTTGTGAGTTTTATGTTTTTCATGCATTTTACCTACGCGGTCAATTCTTCAAACGTATAGGCAAGTCTCACATCTTGAGATCGCTATTGCTGATCACCATGTTTCCATTCCCTGACGGAGACAAATCATTAGACCGCGCATCGTCAGAATAATTCTGGCCGAAGATAGTCGGTTTGCGCGCCACACAATTAGCCGTTACGCAAATCACACGCATGTCAAGTTAGTGATGCCATTGCCTTACCAAGTGGAGGACACGCGAGAGTCATGCGAGTTATTTTTTACTTTTGGCACCGTGGCGCATTCCGCTTCGCATGAAAAGGCTTGAAACAGCAGAGCGTGGAAGGCAGCCTTGTAAAACAAATCGAAAACACGAAATGTAGCTTACCAGTGTGGAAGCTTGGGCTAGTTGGTTTATGATCATACTGGCAAGTTTTTGCAGCGCGCGAACATAGGAAAAAGGACAGAGTAGACAGAAAGAGCGCTCTTTCGGTCTACTCTGTCCTTTTTCCTATGAAAACACGAAGTAAAAGAAATGATATGAAGTGTGCAAACGCGTTTGCATGAGATAGCTATTTACTACGTGCATATATCTGCTACGTTCTCCTGGTTATCTTTGTGATCTCCAGCTTATTCTTTTCTGCAGCACGTTTACGTTCGTCATTCCACACGAAACTAAATTAAGCACCTTCGCTCACGATGGGTGTGCGCAGAATGCGTTCCTCAAACGGGCGCGTATAACTGCGTACGATTGCGGTGACAAAGCAGCTGAAAGGAAATATACAAAATCCCCGTTTCATAACCTACAAACGTGTTCTCTGTGCGGTGAGTCGGTGCAGTATTATGTTGCAGTGACGCAGTATTAAATCTTGTCCGTATTACCGCAACGTTGGCTAATAGCGGCCAAAATATCGGGCGCGTAGCAGACGCTCGCCGCTTTGACGCAGCTTCCACCGCGGAGAAAGCCCACGGGTCTGGCACGGCAGCGCCGCGGCGCGGGAGTTCACCGCGAAAGGCCCTCACTCCTCCCATGTATTCGCGCGGCGCTTTGGACACTCCCCCCATTCTAGGTCACTCTACTGTAGTAGAGGCGTAGAGGTGTGGGCCGTGCCGGTTTCGACCGGCGGCGGCGTGGTGGTCGTTCCGAGTCGGCGGCGTCATCGGCGCACGCCGGGCATTTCGTCGGCGGCGGCGCGCGGCCCCTTTTCGTCGGCCGCGGCGGCGCCGCTGGCGTGAAAACCGAAACCACAAATTCAGAAAGTCATTTCACTGCATCCTTTTTTTGCTAAACCGATAAAAAAGGCTGAAATTCAGTGTTTTTAACCCTAAGTGCTGAGAGGACAGCATACAGAGGTGTTGAAAGTGAGACATCTGGAAAATGTAAATCTTTTGTTGTGAAGCCTTCTTATGGAAACAAAAAAGGAGAAGAAAGCCGGCATATATATCTCAAGTCACGTACTGTGTAATAAACATTTCTGGGGTTTCACGTGCCAAGACCACGATATGATCATGAGGCACGCTTCAGTGGGCGGCCGCCGGAGTGGTGACGTTTCGTGACGTTTCATCGCATCGGATCGCCGCATCGTATGCCCGGCCATAGCCTCCTATATTTTTTCATGCCCGCGCAGTGGGAGCGGCGGAGGCCGTCCGCCGCCCTCGCCCTTCCTCCTCGATTTACGCCTGCCTTCTCCGCAAGGGGCGCTCGCACCCCATACTTCTTATACTTCTTGCCTGTACATGTTGCGGAGCGCGCCAAGCATAAGCTCGCTCGCTTCGCTACCACGTGTTGAGGCACCTCGAAGTACCCTACCAAAGTGGCTCTACAAGCAAAAGTTGTCCCGTGTCCTTCGTGTTTGCCGCAGGTAAGCTTGTGTGTCTTGCGGAAGCAACGGTTTTAATTATGTTTTTTGTTTGTTTGTTTGAAGTATGAGGGAAGCATGACAGAACTCGCAATCAATGTGTACAGCGCTCGCGGAATAAAACGCGGCTTGTAGAGATTCAAAAACAACAAATGGTATGAGCAATTCCACGTGATAAGAACGTCATATCGCTGCAAATCTGACCGCCAATGTTAACGTGGGCTCTCATGTAAGTGTAAGAGGCAGCGCTACGCCATCGTAGCACAAGTTCAGAACGCTGGAAGTGGAAGTACGTTTAATACATAGCCTTTAATTGTCGATTTTAATTGCTTGAGCATTGTACAATGAATTAATTAAACGAACGTTTATTGTTGAAACACCGTTCTGAGCGTTAAGGTTCAGTGTCACTGAATGAAGCGACCGTTTGTTTACTCGATTTTACGGAACCACATGTGGGTTGCTAGCGCCGTTACAACCTATATTGTTTACTACTATAAAAACCGTGATTTACGGTGCATATTTCATGCATTACTTTTGGCATACCAATTTGGTTTTCTATCTGCAGTGTGGAATCAGTTGGGGCGCCCTGCGCCCCACAAGATGCCGTACTGCTGCGTACCCCGCTGCAAGTCTTCGAGCAAACAACGGACGCCGGGCATATCGTTCCACGAGATACCAAGCGATCCGGAACTGCGAGCGAAATGGCTAAAGGTCATTTCTCGGGACGACTGGACACCGAATACGACGTCGTGTTACTCGACTGTATGCAGCCGACACTTCGGTTCCTCCGACTTCAAGGAGGGCTGCAAAATTCGCAAGCTCAAGAAAGACGCTGTTCCCAGCATTTTCGAAGAGTATCCTGCGTACCTGCAGCCTCCGAAAGAGAGAGAGAGAAGCGACGCGTCTGTGAGAAAACGCGAGGCAGCTGCGCCAGTGAACACACCACCGCCCAAACGTAGAGCACTTGAGACCCAACTGGACTCTCCTTCGCTTCCTCTCAATGAATTGCCCTCCGTCGATGTCGCCTCTCCAGAGTTATCACTGATGGACTGCACCGCAACCGAATTTCCGCTACCTACAGAAAGCGGCGCAAGCGAGCGCTGCATCACTGCCAGCGTGCAGGTGGACAGAGCTGTGCAGGCGTCGTCATTATTCTCGGTTTCGGCAATAGACAGACGAAAGTGGAGACGTAAGGAGCGAGACCTGAACGCGCGAATTGAGCGGCTCAAGAACACCGTCGACTACTACAAACAAGAACTGCAAAAGCTAAAGGAAGAATGCTATATGTCGGCATTCTTGCATGTTGTGGAGAAAGCGGAAGAGAAAGACCTGGCTGCGTCAATATTAGTGGAACAAGTGCAGAATTTCGCGAAGAAGAAACCAACGTGGTCTGAGGTGACAGTGCGCCATGCTGTGGTTTTGCGGAACCTCTCGACTCGTGCATACGAACACGTAAGGAGCACAGGTATTCTTCGACTTCCCTGTCGAAGTACCCTCGAGCGCTTTATGGGCTCATCACGTGGAGAAGTTGGCGTGACCGAACTCGTGAAGCAAAGGTTGTCTGCAGAACTCGCTTCTCATCCCTCGTTGCAAGCGAGGACATGCTCTTTGATTGTTGACGAAATGCGCGTAAAACAGCGGCTACTTTATCACAAGCAAAGAGATGCCTTCATCGGCGAGGTGGACTATGGTGTCAACTTCCCCAAAGAAACAACAAATGAGCCTGTCCTGGCCAACTCACTCTTGTGTTTCGTCCTTAACGGCCTTTCAGTTTCGTTCAAGATACCCGTGGCGTACTTTTTCGCGAGAAACTGCACTGGCCGTGAGCTGCACATGCTCATGCGACACGTTCTCAAGGAAGTTGAAGAAATAGGATTTTTCGTCGTCCGAATTGTCACAGACAACCACAAGATAAATGTCTTGGCTATGCAACTTCTGTGCAACGGAAGCCTCAAACATTGCATTGACCACCCTGGAAAACCGAATCGAAAGCTTTTCCTTGCATTCGATCAGTGCCACCTCATCAAAAACGCACGATCGCAGTTTTTGTCCCGTGACATCGGAAAAGGCGGCGAAATATCAGCGAACTACTTGAAGAGCCTCTACAAAATGCAGCAAGGCAGCCTTGTGAAGCCAGTACGATTTCTGACGAGAAAGCACGTATTCCCCTACGAACATGGAAAAAATGAACGTGCAGAGAGCGGTGCAAGTTTTTTCTCCTCCCGTGACAGCTGCAATGAAGGTCTTGCAAGAGCAGGCGGGCCACACGTGCGACGCAAGTTTCGCGGGTGTCGGACCGACGGTGCAATTTATGGACACCGTGCACCGCTGGTTCGTGCTCATGGACGTGAGTAATTGTACCCAGCACATACATCAGAAGAATGCAGACTGCAAGCAATTTGAATCTGCAGGCGATGAACGGCTAATCTGGCTGGAGACAAGCTTCCTAGACTACCTGGGCGATCTCAAAAGTCAGTGCCTGGCGAAGAACTTCCTAACCAAAGAGACTTATGAGGGTCTTGTGATGACAACTCGTTCGAACGTTGAGTGCATTAGATATCTTCTTGAAGAGATGTCTTTTCACTTCGTTTTGACGAGGAAAATGTCATCGGACCCAATCGAGTCGTTCTTTGGCTGGCTGAGGAAATCAGCAGGATCAAATGATCAAACGGACGTCCGCGCCGTGCTCACAGGCATTGAGAAAACCCTCAAGACCGGTGTCGCATCGGCGTCGAGTACAAGCAACATAATGGCACCAGAAGAGAGTGATTGCTTGTCAACGCTACCGCAACAGAAAAACACAAGGGAGCAAACCAGCGATGAATTCCCTGCGGATGCACGTAGAGAGCTCACAGAGCAACTAAACCGAGATAGGCCTCTACTTCCCACTCCAGATGTGGCCGCATTGGCTATGGTCGGTGGCTACCTAGCAAGAACCGTACGAGAAAACTTCGAATGTGAGGAGTGCTTCGCGCTCTTAACAAAGCCAAACGCCTCGAAACCATCGGACTCGCTCATTAAGCACCAAGACCGCGGTGGACTTCTGTATCCGTCCGCACAACTTCTAAATGTTCTCTACGCACTACAGAAGTTCGTCGAAGTTCTTCTAGCGAGAAGAAGGCGTATGCATCACCCTCTAAAGGAGGCTGTGAACAATGCTGCCGAGATACTCCGCGAGCACCAAGCTTTGATGTGTTCGAATCCAGGGCACCAAGAAAATTTGCTCAAACTGTTGCTTACAAAGTTCTTTCGCCCAATATTCACCAATTTCGCCCTGAAAGCGACAGACAAACAAGACGTCGCCAAAGTTTTCGAAATAAAGCCACTCTCACGAAAGACCCTGAAACTGTGAGCTTGATCTCACAGCTGTGGGCCTAAGTGAAAGGTCCAGTTGTCACAATATGTCTCGTGTTGCTTGCTTTCAATGTACTGTGGGGATGGAAAGAAACGCGAACAGTGCGACATCTACATTCTCTGCTGTTTCGCATTTCATTTCCGAGTGGTTGTAGCCTGCATGATAAATAACTATTCTAGCGTCTTTTTATTCCCTCCAGGGTCACAGCGGGATGGAAACATCGCGCCGCACTGTTTGCGTTTCTTCCCATCACCCCTGTACATCATGAACAAACACCAATGCAACCTGCGCATTTATTTTACAGTTGCACCTCTAATGCGAACGCAAGTTTCTCTCCGCAAGCACGCGCGCAACAGCGTAGTCGCGTCGTCTGCTCTGGGACTGGGTATGGGGTGGCAGCGCGGTGTAGTGGCGAGCGCTTGAACTAGAAGGTACGGGCGGAGCGCCTTGCTCCGCTCACCACTCGGCGGGCATGAAAAAATATAGGAGGCTATGGCCCGGCGTGCATCAAACCGGGCAAATATTTTCGTCGCCGCGTCGGATGGTCGCATGGCCGCAGCCAATGACAGCTCAGGAGACGCGTGTCGTCACGCCGCTGGTGGCGCCATCTCCCTGAGAGCGGCGACCGTGGCCAAGGCAGCCAAGACGAGTCGATGGCGTCGGGCCTCGGAGCATTCGCCGACATTGCCGCTCGCGGTGGCGTGATAAACATGGAGTACATTTCACTTGTGACGTGAAAGATTTCCGGATTGAATAAAGTGATGTTTCAACAGTGCCATTTCTGCAAGACAACGCCCGTTTCGAAACCACTAGCGAGATCGCGAGCAGCGCTGCAAGGCCATTTCGCAGGTAAACACAGCGGCACCGGCGTCTCGGCGAGCCGTCGCGCTTCGCTTCCACCTTTGCTCTTCACATCGATGACGTCGAGGAAGTTTATAGAGTATGCTAACGCATTACGTACGAGTGCAAACCTTAATCGTGTTGGCAAAAACAAGCGCTCTACGACGAGCTCGCGTGTGATTGCGAACGGCGCAGGCGACAGCCGGCGCCCGCCATGCTAGGCCTACCCATCGGAGTCGTGAGTGACGGGATGCTGTTGCCGCTGTTGCGACGTGCTTGTCGTGCACGAATAATATTCATTATTTTCTTATAAAATGAAGCGTGGCTGTGCAAATTTGTTTCTTTTGTGCTTCATTACGAGGAGACGAAGTTTTCCGAGTGCGCAAGCCGAGGCGCCGTATGTGGCTGGAGCCTGCCGCTGATTGCCCGTTCGCCCCATGTGTCCAGAAACGTCGTACGCCGCTTGCCGGGTCATCCGACGCCGCGCGTCGCATCGCATGCAAAATCGTACCATCTGTCTCGCGATTTAGAGGCCAATTGCTATAAGCGGCTCTATGTAGAATCCTGGCCCATCCAGGCAACAGCCGGTAACGTCAACCGCTCTACAGGTGCTGCCGATAGAGATTCTGAGAATAAGCGTGACCCCACGGCAGGAAAATGCGAGTGGTACGCGAAACGTGGAATTTTTCTTGCAACGCAAAAAAAAAAAAAAAACAAGAAAAAACTCCACTCACTACCTTTTTACTCACAATCAAAGCCCATTAATACCGCTGTCACACGACGCTAACTATACGCTTTGTAAAAGGTAAAAACGGCGCAAAATAGACGAGACGAACGAGGAATAACACGGGACGAGCGCTGACTAACAAATGACTGTTTTATTGCTTCAATGCAATATAAAGGAAAAAAGTGCGGGGAAAGAAGTCACATGGAATTTCATGCTATTCGTCACGGTACATTGTGTGGACGCTGTTAATCGACAAGATTACAATTTTGAGATTGCACCTAGGCACATGAGAGATAGTTAATCTCTTATTTGCTTAGTGTTATGGATAGTTCACTAATAGATGTGTGGCCCCTTAGTTTAATAGCGAAGGCCTCGGTTATCAGACGACTGTGCACGCTTTGGTATCTTTCTTTGACTTTGAAGTCTCAGAACTCTTGTGTGCACCCGCATTGGCTGCAGCGTATGCGCCGAGTTCCGAGAAGCTCACTGTTGTAATTACTGTAGTAATTATAAGAGTAAGCTTATTCACAACATATTTACAAGTTCTGGCCGTTTACTTTCGACATCTTCCAACCTCTGGATACCCGAGCACTGCCTAGCAGTCACACATCTCATCTGAGACTCCTCGTTTCTTCCCCCCGATCACGCTTTTTTGCGTCTTCGAAACCATGCACTTTCCCTTTCTTGCAGCCACTTGGTCTCGCCGACTTTGGCACGCTTTTTCCCGGTGTCCTACACCCATGGGGAAAGTGCTCAACCGAAAGGGGGGGGGGGGGGTGATATTCTTTCCCCGGTAGCGCGCACACTCGGGAGAATAGACAGTTATAGTATACCGTTAGCGTGATAGCGGGCGTTACGGGAATAGCGTTACCGTACCGTTACCGTGCGCTGTGGAAAGCGAGTTATAGTTAGCGGGATAGCGTTTACGTACCCAAGCTGGCACGGTGGCGTCACCTAGCGGAGGGTGAAGGCATTAAAAAAGTGAAAAGAAAAAACTTTGAATTCTCGCCTGTATCCCCGCGCGCAGCAATATTAGTACTTTTACTTAGTAATAATAAAAGTAAATAAATATGAAGCACGCACCAAAAACGCCAATTTTTATGTTGCAGTTTTGTTTACACCGATCGTCTAGTTAGGCCTACGGACGTTCGAAATGGGAAGCGATCTGAAAAACTAGGCTAAGTTATCCGTAATACTCGGTCGTCGAAGCTACCTGAAGGCAAGCGAAGCCATTTTGCACAGTTGTTAGCTACGAAAAAAATGGATCCGTCCCCACCAACGCTTAATTCAGTTCGAAGCGGGCGTGCAAAACCGCCGCCATGTTTTACGTACGCTACGTAGACCACGCAAACACGGTAACGCTAAATCTGAAAAATAGCGTGCGTGCGGTACACGCCACGGGTCTTTTAGCGTACTGCGCATGCGCATTCCGATCCCGCTATTCTGCTAAGCCCGCTATCCCGCTCAGTCCGCTATACTATAACTGTCTAATATCCAGTTAACGGCACAGGTATAGGCACCCGTCACTGACCAGAGGGCGCGATGGAGCTCTTGTGGGCCGCCTCAGCATTGACGATACCGACCGCCAGGGATACCAAGAAAATGAAACGCTCGCATACCACATCGACGCGCTCAAGTGTCTCCCTTTTGGCAGCCGTTTCAACAGACGCTTTCTGGGTGCGTCCATAATCACCCGTGACCCCCCTACCCCCCACTTGAACAAAGTTGAAGCTGTGCCTGGCGGGTTCGATTTTGCTGGGTCTACTCGCTAGGCTACGCAGCGGGTGACCCGATTTTGCTGCGTCTACTCGCTAGGCTGTGTGTTCTGGCGCTACCGTCGCACCTCGTAAACTGCATTGACGGGTGCCTATGCCGCCACGGGCTGTCTTCGCCTCAACTCACCCTCGGTGATTGCCCTTGCTGTCCAATAATGGTGGCATTGTTCATTGCCCAGGTGGCCGCAGTCTGCTACCCCCGCTTCTCTCTGTTTGCGCGGAACGACTTTGCAAGCATACCGGTGTCATCGTCCTCCGCCTGGCTCGCTGGTTTCGACAAATCGTATGGCGTCTTAAATGGCGCGCCGATGGCGCCGAGAAAACACGTCGGCGGCGCGCCGATGACACGTCGGCGGTGCGCCGATCTGTTGGCGTCGGCGGCGCAGCGAAAACTGTCGGCGGCGGCGCGCCGACGTCTCGGCGCACACCTCTACGCACAGGTCTAGCCTAGAGTCATTGGAAAATTTTCAGAGTACCGCAAAGGTAGGCTGCACGCGGGCAACATTGAGCGACGGCGGCCATTTCCCTAATCAACGGTCGAAAACAAGACAGATTAATAATCAGTGACTCCCAGATGGCCATTAGGAATTTCACAAAGGGATGGGTCTCCACCGAAGCAGCCAAAATCCTAAACCGCAAAGCAGAAGACTTCCGGAACGGCAAATTAATACCCAAATGCCTCAAGTGGATCCCGGCGCACATGGGGGGAAGTAAACATAGAAGATACGAGCATCCCTCCCAACCTCAACGAGAAGGCCCACCGAACCGCGCGCGAACTAACCCACCACGGCTCGGACAGTGACGGCCCGACACCCCGCATCCACCGCGGAAGGGGGGGACGACCCCGGCGGAGGCGATGGGGACGACGGAGGAGGCGGCAATGACGAATATGCGATACAAGACGACAGAGACAGACTGGTCACGTACCACGACATACTGGCACACTATAAGCAACAACGAGAAGCATACCCCCCCACCACACAAACAGCTAGACAGATCTCACGAAACAGATTGGAGAAGATTGCAAACCAGAACCTTCCAAAATCCAGTACACTTAAACAGAGTAAATCCCAGACAATACCCGGAAGCGAGCTGTAAGCTCTGTCAGCACAAACACGCAGATATGGCACATATCTTATGGCAATGCACACAGGTCACGGTAATATACCGAGAGGACAATATAGAACCGGACTTTCTCGAGGAGCGATGGCTCAGCGCGCTGACTAGCTCAGACCTGCGCGACCAACTGTGGGCAATCCAGCGGGCCCGGACAGCGGTGGAAAGGCTATGCCTCACCGCACATATTGCCCGGGTGGCCCGAGCCCGGGCCGGCAACCTTGCAGGTGCTTTTTTGAATAAAGTTTTTCCGTCCGTCCGTCCGTCCTTCCAGGATGTCCGGCGCGTTGGTAGCGTGCGTGGAGACGAGACCGATCTGTCCGCCTCTATGTCGTCTTACGCATGCCTGAACTGGGTGTGTTTCCTCAAGAGGATATTAAAAGTAATTTCAAGTCATCCATGGTTATGAATGACCTGCGCGGTAAGCGGCGTGGTTGTGAATTTAATGTGTGGCGAATGTCGCCATGTGTTCGCGTACTCTCTTCATGGCTCCCTCTGTCTCGTTTCGTGTCACGGGTGTGTTCGCTACGTGAGAAGGTGTATGTGCTCAGTGACTTCATTGAGGACGCCATTTACTTGGATGCTAGGTTTATCTTGCGTGTTTGCGCTTTTTGCAATCTGCAGAATGTGCAGTCGGTGTTCAGGTTCACTTCACAGCGCTCGACTGCGTCCTTCGATTGATCGCTGAATCATACCTTGCTTGCGCACCTTACTTGCTATTCAGCTTACTGATATGCGTATATGAGTGGTGTGTGTACGGTAATTGGAAGTTGTGCGCGACGTATTTGTCTCGGTTCGGAACGCCAGCAGCCCATCGTACCGGTCGATTGGCGTGCGGTAGCTACTACCGTATCTTATCTGCGAAGGCGTCGTCCTTTCCTAACTGATTCGTAGAAAAATAGGCGATTAAAAAGTGACTGACACCACTTAATTGACACGAGATGAGGCGTGTTCTTGAGATTTTTAGGGGCGAAGCCCCTAATAGCGAGACCTGGTCGGTTGTCGATCCATCCTCTGTACCCCGTAGTGTTCCCTTATCGTACAATAGAGGGCGCTGTCCCATAGATATGGTTAGGGTTCCTCGATGCGCGCGCTCCCCTCCGCCGCCGTGGAGGGCGGAGACAACAGCGTCGTCTGCTACGGCGTCCGCCATTACGATGCCCTCTCCGCAGGCCACCTATAGCCATCATAGGCAGCCAACGGGCGTCGCGCGGCTGCTTGCAGAGTTCGTTGTGTCAAAACGAGTGGTACTCAAACAACATGACAAAAAATACAAAGTTTTCGCATCGGGAGTGTGAAAGTCTCAGATTTCTATTCTCTAATCTTTATTTTTAAAGCGACGTTAGCAGCTGGAGTTGCTCGCAGCAGAAAACTACCGTCCACGCCAGCCGCGTTAACACCTTCAGTTAGCATCTTCTTGGGCTAGTCGGTAACTATTTATATTGGTTAAACATGCGAAACACACGCACCTATGCCACCATACACGCACCCAAATCCCATGGCTTTTCGTTGTGTCTCTGTGTTTTGTGCTTTCCACAGAAGTGTAAAAACAGTTTGCCTGACGGTCGAAAAAAAAAGAAGAAAAAAAGAAACCACGTGCTGCCACGAGAAAAGAGAAAAAAAATGTGATTGCACACCATATTTTGAGATCTTGTTTTCGAATTATTCATCAGCTACCCCATTTACGGACCGCTCCCTGCAACGCACAGTATTCTGAATTTTGTTTTGATCTCTTACCTTACTGTAAATAGCAGATGGGCAAAAAAAATTGTTGAGTACATATCATACTATTTTTGGGGCTCTACATACGGTTTTTATGGCATTAAATCATGAAATTTATTGCATTAAATCATGCACACACGTATACGCACGCGCACACACACCCACGCACACGCACGCACACGCGTAGAAACACACACACACGCATGTGCACATGCTCACACGCACACACACACATGCACGCACAATCATGCGTACATGCGCACACGCACTAACAACACACGTACACGCACATACACACACACACGCACGCCTACACACGCATGCGCACACGCACATTCGCACACACACGCACAGCTGCACACGCACACACGTACACGCACATGCACGTATACGCATACACACGTACAAACACACAGAGGCACGCAGAAATGCACACGCACTCGCATGTGCACATACGCACACACAAAGGATCGCACGCACACATACACACGCGCATGCGCGCGCACACACACATACACGCACGCACACGCCTGCGCACACACAAACACGCGCAGAGATAAGTACACCCACACACGCATGCAGACACATGTACACACACGCACACATACTCACCGACATGCATGCGCACACACGTACACACACACACGGACACGCACGCGTACACACACATGCACAATCATGCGCACAAACACAAACGTACACGCACATACACGCAAACACAGACACGCACATACACCGTCACCGTTCGGCAATACGCGTCCGGGAACCAGCTGACAAACGCCAAAACGTCGTTTCTGGACCTACAATGCGAGAACAGTAAGTGCCCCGAAAGTATTCTTTCGGCATTGTATACATTGCGGCGAGTTACGTCGAGCGAGAAGGGCAGCGTAATCGCGGCGAGTTATAACTCTCCAGATGCTGAAATGGCATAACTTAGGCTGCACAAACACGAACAGTCCGTGGGTTGCCACTTGTCGCGCTTGATCTTTACCAGCCACAGGAGTCGCCTTTTCGGATCTTTCGGAAATCTGAACATCTTATAGCCATTTCGCGAGTGGTTTGTGCACTGTGGCACGCAACACCCGGGCATTTTGCCCGAGAAAACGCCGCGCACCTGCCTCACTCAACCTAGCCGCGACGAGGCGGTGGGGGAGCCCAATGGCGGCCGCCGATCGGAAGGCGGCATTCACCCCCCTCAAAGAATGGCTCCACCCTCCAAGGGGGCGCGCGCATCGAGGAACCCTAGATATGGTTAGAGTTACTGTA
>JALIZH010002313.1:0-12512 GCA_030522465.1 Rhipicephalus appendiculatus
CAATTAGAGAGAATTTGTGAATCGAGAAAATGTTTGTTAGCTGAGGCTACGATTTAATCTTCTGAAGAAACACGACTGCCTCGGTAACGCATGCATGGCGCCAAATATTGCTTTGTTTTAGCTGCGGAATCTACTCGTGACTGTTTTTCGCGAAAAAGGTGATGTGAAGTGCGTCGGAGAAAATTTGGGCTAAGGCGGGAGAGAAGACATAGCCAACGTCCTTTTTTTTTCGTTCTTTTTTTTATTTTTTCAGATCATGCCGTCCGGAGTCAAATACGGCAACTACTGTCGCGCTGCGTCGTTAACTGTATGCGTGCGTGCGCGTGTACTGCAGTTTTACTGTTGTGTGGGGCCTTTCATAATGTCGCCTACTTGTTTATTGTTTCCGTAAAATTTAAACTCAAGATATGGCAGCTGTATTGCCATGTCTTGCAGTGCAATGAACCCACCTCTTCGTGCGCGCATGTAAGTGTGCATGTGCTTATCCAAGAATGGCTTGAAAATAAAAGTTTTCGTCTCTTCCAAGAGTTCTTACGTTTTATTTAAAATGTCTGCATAAACACACAGTGGCATCGTGTGCTTGCCGCTCTGGCGGTACAGCTTACACGAAGCTAATCAATGCATGCAAACGAAGCGTGAAAAAAAAAAAAAAAACGCAATTAAAGCATGGCCTCTGAGACGAGCACATCCACAGAAGTGGTCTCGGAGGCCGTGTAATTTTTCTGATCTCTAGAACATGGCTTCCTAGACCACCGTTTCTGTGGTCCCCATCATCTCCGAGGCTGCAAAGGTTCCCCCGACCCGTTTGGAGCGCTGCGAACCCAAATTCAGCTAAAATCCCTGAAAAAACTAAAGTAGCGCCAACCGCACCCCTTCGCCTCTGCCTCCTCTCTCAGCAGCTGCAGCAGCGCCTCTAGAGTGTCCTTCAGGAAACTACGGATCCGAAAGCAAAAGCGCGCGGCGCGCGGCCGCGCTGGGTGCTCTCGGACAGACGCACGGACACGCGGGTATGCGGAAAGGGTACGCCGGTGTCGTCTGTGGAGCGCGCACTCGTTTCGCGGGAACAGTGTGTCTTCGGTGGTGATCGTCCCGGGATTCGCCGTAGCTGTTTCGGCGCGTGTGCGGCGTTGCCAGTATTTCGCAACCGGTACACTTTGCATTTCAGTCATCGCTGATAAATGCAGCGAACATTTTTTGGCATCGTTATAGCGCGATGAGACTACGCGTCTATTCGTTGGTCGATTCGAAGGAATAGAAAGCTCCGTGACACAAAATGGGCGATGGATCGCTTCGCGTTTTCAAGACAAGCGTTGTGTGCGAGGCGTTGTTTTTCATACTGACGCCATCCTTGCAACTGCAGGGAAACGTACACGAAAGCAACTTTGACTCTGTTTGGCACACTCTCCTTGGTTAAATCTTCGCGACAGTGATATTTGCTACAACGGCGTGCACAGCCGACGGAAAGACGCAGATGGTACGTTAACGCCGCGGGCATATTAGTTCGAGTGTACCGGCAATTGCATGAAGTGACTGCATGGGCTAGTTTGTGTATGGAATGCTACTGGTCAGTGCAGACAAAATCAGGCCACATGGGCATACAGATTCTTTCTTCGGCCTGTGAGCTTATATGGTGTTCGATAATTCGATCTACAACATTTTGAGCAACTACAGCGCACCTTGCGCATACAATGACAGACGCGGGCGCGCCCTGTGTTACAGGCCGTACGAGTGATATATTGAAGCGTAGCTTAGTGTACAAGTGCGTGAGCTGGTTTACATTAAAAAAAGAAGAAACAGCAGCTGGAGAGGCAACAAATATGGTCTTGAGACAATAAACACACAAGAAGTTCGCTTTCGTGCGCGCAGGCTGCTTTTTACCATCTCTCCAGCAGCTAAATTTCTGTTCCATCTGTCAACATTTGCGAGTTCGATCTCCTCGACAGGTGCAAAAAATCACACTACGAGGGTGTACTGCAGCTCGACCGCACTGGCATGCGATTGCAGTAAAGGTTCATATTCCAATAGTAGACTTTCAGTTGTTAGTCCAGCACGTCTTAATGAAATTTTCTACGTAGTGTTCTCGTGCACGCTTTTTTTTGACACAATAAGAGACAATAAAAAATTTAATAACCATCCAGATTAACACATCTCAACGTAGTTAGTTGGTTCCCACAAGGCAAGAACAGCTCGCACTTCACAAGTGCAGAGATGAGGTAGTGCAACACTGTGCCTCATGTTTTTCTGATCTCATGAAATCTCCGCCGTTTTTGTCTTGTGATCCATGAAGTTCACTCTTCGCCCATGTGCTTAACCACATTATTCAGGCTGAACAAATTTCTCTTAAAATAATGTTTTACACTTAAATGCCATCTGGGGCACTCCGCATTCACCACACCCAAGTCTTCACTGGCATAAATACGTAAAAATGACTGCATTTCGGAAGGTGGCATTGAACATACCTATACATTGCCATTTCATAGCATGAAAGGTGCATGCACATGCTATCATAAAAGCACATATTACGTCGATTGAACCAAACGGCTTGTTATCTATTTGGAAACCCTCTTCGGTAATTTCACTTTCTTGCTCTAAATGCCAGAAGTTCAAGTGCATTTGATTTTATACAAACCAAAAAATACGACAGGTACAAAACATGGGATTTTATTCAACATTTCATGAAACAATGCAGAACTGTCTCAATGATTTAACATTATGCAGTGTATACAGTAAATTAAATGAAATTTGTGTAAACAGTGACATGTTGCTATAATGCAAACCATAATGACAAGTAAAGAAAAGTGATGGCACACGCAACTAGCATCAAGTGGGTGCAATTTCTGGCCGACACTTTTATGAACATAACACAACTCTTTTGGAAGCGGGAATAGGATATGGGCGACGAAAACCCCAACCGGAGAAATGAAAGAAACATGCAGATATACAGGCATAAGATAGGACATACATGTGGAAGGCATAACAAACAGACGTGATAGGCAAAGTAAAATCATTAACCGGAAACATGGTCATAGGCTAATAGAGCCAACAACCCTCAACCTGAAGAGAACAAGAGCAATATTAGCTACTAAAATAGAGGCCAACCGAGAGGTACTCGGAATAAAAACACACGAGCTTAGAATCACCCTCGCCCTCAACAACAAATGCAAAGCAAATAGACGAAAGAAATACAGACACGGAGGCAATGAACAAAACTATAAGTACACTTATTTGACACTGAAGTTCCACATGTGCAGTACTCAGGGATTCAAACGAGACATCAATTTTTTTTATGATAACAACTTAAGCTGAAGATCACCATGCAACTGCTCAAGATGACCACATCATGTCGGCATGATATGGTCTCTAAAGGTAATGTTGGCTCCGATCTACACGTTCGAGTCGAAATTATGCGAATACAACCTGAACTGAAGACTATCGAAACGAAAATATGTGTTACTTAGACCTAAATTTCCCCACTTCAATTCGTGAGTGCTGTACCTACAGACAAGGTAAAAAGGCCATGCCACGAATGCATCACAGAAAAATAGCTGGAGAAAACGATAGACATGATACATACACACTATTTCACATTGGTTGTATCAGCTTGCTTTCCAATGCTACGGCTGCCAGTTTTGGCACTTTTACCTTCTTCAGCTTCACGCAGGAGATTCTCTTTCCGCAGAAAAATGTGAATTCTGGTTTTAAAAAACGCTCTTAACAACCTCTGCTGCATGTTGTGGCAAGATGGGAAACAATTGACAGCTTGCACGCTGTCATTAGTGGCGGCGACCAGTTGAGCAATCGTTACTCCATTGCATAGAAGCTTCTTGCTATTCACTCGAAAGATATTCTCCGCTGTCTCAAGCAAATGAACAACGGCTGGTGCAGGTGCAACCAGCTTACAGTCATCAGTGTAAGATTTTAACCTTGTGAGTGCACTGGCTTCATCTGACACCGTGGCAGTTTTGCACTGCTCACAAATCCCTGTGTGCTTTGCAACACTCTTCACCACAAATCCATCTAAATAAATGAAAGATTTGTGCTCCGTAACACTAATATCCAAAAGGTCATTTGGAAGTTCAACAGCTTCTGCATCACTGCGATTAGGTGCTTCTGCGTGGCGATTTTCGATACCAACTAGGGAAGGAGCATCGTCAATCGCATAGCTCCCACTCCTACTTGGGCGAAAGAACTGTGCCAAAGTAGCAGCTCTAACGGCGCTACGAAACTGCAGAGCCTTTGGTACAGCATTCTTTGACCTCAATGTGGAGAACAAATTCTCAAGGGCATCCTGGCCAAATCGGCTGAGCAAAACAAAAAAGAAACCCTTCTCATTAAGATAGTAATCTTGCAGTTCCAAGGCAACCTTGCAGACTAAAATAATGCCTGTCTGCACAGGCTTCCACACATGTTTGGATGCTGAGCCTATTCTTAAATCTTGAAACAACGTCACCATGTCCTTCAAAAAAAATTACAGTGTCCTCATATTTTTGATCACATAACTTGCTGATTGCAAGCTTCGCTGTACGTGACGTCAGCACTTTGAACCACCCATAAATGGTTTCTATGAACCACGCTGTTGCCAACGCTTCTCGGGGCAAGTCACCTCGTTGGACAAAAAAACGTAGTGCAGCTGCCGTATTGTGATTGAGCAATGAATACGCAGGCCCCACTTTCATTTTTTCATAATGTCCTGGATCCAAGAAGGATGGTTTCAAGTGCGGCGCTATGTTTAATTGCAATTCAGAGTCTATTTCTACCAGCTTCTTAATCGGCTCAAGGTTTACTTCATTCGAAGGCAGCTGATGTTTCTTGACCACATTTGCTGGCAGAAAAATGGACTGCCCACGTGTAAGGTGGTTTCTCGAGTTCTTCAACAAATGCGCGGAGTCTGCCATAAAATAAAGCTTGCGATTCTGGTCAACAGGATGCGAACAAGAAATTCTTGGCACATAATGTTTTCCCACAACTATGGCAAATTCTCTCCACAGGGCCATGTTCCCGCCACCCATATCACTAACGACAGCATCTATATGCACCCCAATTTTTTCGCGTTCTTGAATGATTGCAATCAAGGTTTCCCTGACTGCAGTGCTGCTGAATGAGTTTCCAGTTAGATGATAAGCAACTGTCTGCTTCCATCTTTCTGTAACCCCTACCCAGCATAAAAACTAGTCCATGCGTTGCCACTGCAGCATGTGGCAGAGAACCATCTGCCAGTGGTAAAGTTGGCCTCCCAATAATAGTGCCAGTCGTTTGATCAAATGCAAGCCCTGAAGTCAGCTGAATTTCGTCAAGCATCAAAACTGCATGCCGCTCATGCTCCCTCATGGTGGTTATCTGAAAGATGCAACATGTATCAGCCATAAAATAACACAATGCACTTCAAGAATAATCATGCTACACACAGTATTAATGATAACTAACAGACAAAGATGCCAAGGAAAGTATAGGGGAAGCTATTAGAAGTAATTGTAATGTAAATGTGAAGAAAGGAAAGTGGATGAAAAAGATAACTTGCCACCGGCAGGATCCGAACCTGCGACCTTCGAATAACGCGTCCGATGCTCTACCACTGAGCTACGGTGGCGGTCATCCCTCCGTCCACTTTCTAGGGTATATATGTGTACTTAAACGTGGGAGCGTCAGTCAGCGCCGCCTGTTGACATTACGGCGAGTTTGGAACACTTTTTTTTTGCCTGTAGGCGTCACGTAGTACGTGATCTTATTAGGAGCGGGCAACTGACTAATAATCCCTCGCATACCACCTGAAGGCATCAAGTCTGCCAGAACGAGACCCTCGTTATGAATGAAGGAAAGAATTGTAAACTTAAGGGCTCGTTTGCTTTGTTGAACACAGTATTAATGATAACTAACAGACAAAGATGCCAAGGAAAGTATAGGGGAAGCTATTAGAAGTAATTGTAATGTAAATGTGAAGAAAGGAAAGTGGACGAAAAGATAACTTGCCACCGGCAGGATCCGAACTTGCGACCTTCGAATAACGCGTCCGATGCTCTACCACTGAGCTACGGTGGCGGTCATCCCTCCGTCCACTTTATAGGGTATATATGTGTACTTAAACGTGGGAGCATCAGTCAGCGCCGCCTGTTGAGTCAGCTGCCCACTCAGCTCACCAGTTAGTCAGCTGCCCGCTCCTAATAAGATCACGTACTACGTGACGCCTACAGGCAAAAAAAAGAGTGTTCCACACTCGCCGTAATGTCAACAGGCGGCGCTGACTGACGCTCTCACGTTTAAGTACACATATATATCCTATAAAGTGGACGGAGGGATGACCACCACCGTAGCTCAGTGGCAGAGCATCGGAAGCGTTATTCTAAAGCCGCAGGTTCGGATCCTGCCGGTGGAAAGTTATCTTTTCGTCCACTTTCCTTTCTTCACATTTACATTTCAATTACTTCTAATAGCTTCCCCCTATACTTTCCTTGGCATTTTTGTCTGTTAGTTATCATTAATACTGTGTTCAACAAAGCAAACGAGCCCTTAAGTTTACAATTCTTTCCTTCATGCTGCACACAGTAACTTTACATATCAGTAGGTGTATCTTGCGAAGCCGTAACTACAATGTTCTAGAAGTGTTTTCAAATTATGAGTAATACATAGAAAAACATTTTCGAAATTTACATTTCCCGCGACAGTTCCCCCCCCGGAAGTCATCACTTGTTTTCTTTAGCAGAACAGACTGTCGGGCTAGTTGGCTGGTCTTCTCTTTGTGTGCTCGTCATTTTTAGCGCTCGTTATTTCTGTGACTTGTTTTCTACAGCACCTTTGCTCGTTGTTCGATTATACTCGTGCAAGTGAACATAACATCTACTAATCCACAAACTTTGAGTGAAGTAGCATTTAAGAATGCGCAAAAGAATGAGCCGTAAAAGAAAGGCATGCAAACACTGACTCAGGTAACACAGGAAAATATCAATAATTTCTAGGGATTTTACGCGCAAAAAACACAATATATGAGGCATGCTTGCATAATACATTGCCACAAAATAGGCCAGTGGTCTCAAACACGCGGCCCACGAGGGTCTCGTTCACGGCCTGTAGCCGTGAATTTTCTTAGTAAGTATGTTTCGTGAGCTACACAGCCATGGCTTGTCTGAATAATTGTTTTCCTGAGGCACCCCATGTAGTCTCCATGCGTTGAAACATAACCATGAAACAAAAGCTATGTTTCAAATTATAGTCACTTTTGGAGCAGTGGCGTAGCCAGGGGGTGGCACACCGGGCACGTGCCCCCCCCCCCCCCCCCCCCGAAATTTTTTTCGCCATAGCATACAGAGCGAAAAATGACCATTTCAAGGAGGTGCCCTCCCCGAAATCAAGGAGGTGCCCCCCCCCCCCCCGAAAAATATTTCTGGCTACGCCCCTGCTTTGGAGATTGGTATCCGACATGCTGTTAAAATCCTGGCACCATATCTCATTCATAAATGGCCCATGTATGAGATATACGGAAAAGGTATTTTTTTTTCAAATATGGCAACATTTGCAAAAAATTTTCACGCCTCCCACCCCCACTCGGTACTACCACCTTCACTGTCCCGGCCCTTGTGGTCCTAAATTGTGCGATTGCGGCCCGCTGGCTGAAATGACTTTGAGGCCACTGAACTAGGTCGTTTTTCTTCTAGAAACACATTCAGCTGCACCATTCTTTTACCTTTAAAGCAAGGGACGGCAGAACCTCGTGGAGAATTCCTGGTGAAAACTTGTAGTTCTGAACACGACGTTGTAATGTTCGTTCACTTGGAAGGGGTACAGCAAGCTCCCTGGTGATATTGTAGCCTCTGGATCCATGCGCCAAACGGAGCTTGAGGCCTTTCTGTATAGTCTCGGTAGACCATGGTTTCCCCTTCATGCTGGAAGTCTTCATGCCTTGCAGTTGATCTGGTGACAAGTACTTTCCGATGTTTTGCCTCAGTTCATTGTTTCGATTGTTTACTCTGCTTTTCTGCTGGTGCAGTGTAGCAACTTTTCGCTTCATGTTTTTCAAGCAGTCCTCCAGTGTAGCTATTCCATCTTGAAGGGCGGCTACTACTGAAGGAATCAGCATCCCCGCTCCTTGTACTGTTGCCCGCAAAACAAAGCCAATAGGAAATTGACAGGCGTTTGTCTTTCTGCCAAGCCAGAAAGACATTTTGGAAGGAGAAAGTGCCCACTGTGCCTTTTCCAGGCTACCCCCCTTGGTTACCAATGAGTCTAAACATGTCAATACTACATGGCATATACCTTGAATACGATGTAGGGTTATCAATGGCGGTGGCTATTGGAAACAAAAGTGGGAAGAGAACGATGATAGCGTCGCTTCAAAACAGTGGCTGATTGCGTGTCACGGGCCATTCAAGTGATAGGGTGGTTACGTTACGCAGTGTGAGGCTATATGCTCTGTATTGCTGTACACAAAGTAGGGCTGCTCATATGTTCCTCCAGTACGTTTATGTTCCGTGTAACTTCTATCGCCTTAGAAGAGTCAGGACACAGCAAAGGAGCAACAGAAAAGGGCACCATTTCTAGGAACTCATCTGCACTATTATAAGCATCAAAGTACAGTAAAAGTTCATTAATTTGAACTCGAATGGGGACTATCAAATTGTTCAAATTAAGCGGAGTTCAAATTAACGGGTGGGCACTAGAATGAACGGACATCACAGCACACTGCGCAGGTAGAACCCAAAGAAGCCACCCCTAGACTAGTTCTCGTAACTTAGGCGATACTAGACGTTTTTGGCAGGTGATTTCACAAATTAAGTTTACTATGGAGCTCTAACAGCGAACATAATTAATTTATCAGTCAGTGATACGTTAGAAACGAGCAGCGACATGCATTCATGTGAGCAGTGATCTTTAATGTCGAAATATAAGACGCTATTTATGCCCCAAAATACGTTTGTTTACATCGAAGAGTTAACGCAAACAAGATTAAATGTAATCAGTAATTTGCGCTTGCTTGCGTTTCTTTTTCTCGACTCCATCAGCAACATTTGCAGCTTGCTTAAGAGTTCCAGCGCAGGGTCCAAATTCTCATCTGTTGAAAAACGTTGCTGTTTCGTTGTTTTGCGTTTGAATAAATTTATTTTGGTTTGGTTTTGCAAAACGTTGTGATCACTTTGGGCCCACTTGTGCGAGGACCGATGAAAGAGCCAGGGGCACTCAGTTCAAATGAACCGTTGCGGATACCGACTTGTTCGAATTATCGGGAAGTTTTCCCCCATAGAAATACACAGGGCTGCGCCGGGACCAGGACGTCAGTTCGAACCGTGTTCGAATTAACGAGCTTTTGTGTCCATGTAATTTCCCATTAAGAGCATACACGTCAATGCATTTAGGTGTATACTGCATAGCATCTGAAGACAGTCAACACTGAACACTTACCAGTAACATTAGCTGTGCCCTCAGCTGACTGAACTCCTCCACAGAATGCACAAACCTTTTGCCGGGCTGTAAATGAAGAATAATATTATTTGAAATGCTGAGGCCCAGTAATATCCCAAAAACTGTAAATCAGCACAGTTACCAACGAGAAATTGTCAGTGACCGAAATTTAACAATAGATATGGTCTTGAACAGAAATTTCACTCACATTCAACAGGCACAGTCAAAGCCGGCAAATGCCTGGCAGTAAGATCCTTCGGTGGTTTCCCCACATCTGCACACATATGACCGTTGAAACCAACGAAAACACATCTGGCAAATACATGCGAACACAAATCAAGGCAGCACTCACCTGGTGAACAAGCTGTCAGTACGTCACATTCTGAACTTGAAAGAGTTTCTGCAACATTAGAGCAATGATAAATTATTTGAAATTTTAAAACAGTGTGCGACTGCCATTACCTTCTGAGCAATACGATGCTGCTGTATCATCGTTAGGGTGACCTGAAACAGGCCAAGACAAATTCGAACAGGACCATTATCCCCTGTGGAACCACAATGTGCCAAACAAGCATTAAACAGTGCAACTTGGAGCAACTACAAACCACACAAGTACATTGCAATTTTTTGGTATTAAAAATGTGTGTCCAAACACAAGTGACAATGCTTTCAATCCTTTTCACTTTTCTGAATAATATATTGTGAAGTAACAACATTGCCGAGCAAAATGTTGAGGATCTGTGCACACCCTTACAAATGTGATTGTAAAATAAATGAGCCAACGATTGTTACAGTACCTCGGCTACATGCTGCATGAGTGTAAGCTATCTTACCTTGTAAAGAACTTAGCCCTGATTGAGTGCCATCACTATTGGATCCAGGAGCTGCAAATGATGAAAATTCAATGAGGTATGAAATGCGCTTGTAAATATGAGAAGAAATAAACAAAATAAGAACTCACCATCAATAACAGCAGCCGGTGTTAGTGGCATACAAGGCCAGAAGATGGACGGCATGTATCCTTGTGTTCTGCAGAATACAAAAATGGAGTACTTATAAAATCTATCAGGGGGAAAAGGCGTGAGATGTACTTAACGATCAACTCACCATCGGCAGCAGCAGCTGCTGCTAGTAACAAATCAAAGCCAGAAGATGGGCAGGGTGTATCATTGCACTCTGGAGAATACAAAAATGCAGTGAAAGGTCGTCAGATGTACTTAACCACATACCTTGACACGCGGGCAATATATTCACTATATGTACAAAATTGTGCAGACTACGAGTGCAAATGCCGAAGCTAATGCGTAGCAGTGGACAAGATGTGTTGCAAAATTTAGCTGTACCAGCAATACACGAATACCTTGAAACTGTGATGAACACGTATTACCCTTGGCCAAAAGTGGGTAAGTTTGATCTCTTTGAGACTTTGCTGTCGATATATGCATAAAAACATAGTGTACACAGATTGAATCGATTAAAAAGTAATTATACACAATATCTACTCTATCTCTCAGCCTTTAAACAACCATGTTTCAGCTACTAAGGATCTGAGGCGTTTGAGAAATGGAACAGGGGTGCACGGCAACCAAGACCATTTTCATTGCAGAACGAAGGCATGTTTCAGGCTACTAGAAGGCTCAAAATTAATTATGCGTGATGTTTAAAAAAGAGTATTCATAAACTTGATAAAACGTGTTGCTGGGCAAGTTGGTTCATGCTGAGGGAATGGTTAGGACGCAACCCACGTAGAAGACCCTGTCGTCTTGTTATTTTTTTGTTCTAGTGGCTTGCGTCCTTACCTTTTCCTCAACTGAATAAACATTGTGCAATTTCTAACGTGACTGGCTTACCTGACGTTCGCAAATGCTGTTGACTGAAGATCGTAGGCGCCGCGTCTCTCTTCAACTTCTTGGTATCAAAGTGGCTCAGCCGTATCGGCTCAAATTGGTCGGCAGAGAAGTGGTCCTGGGTAAGGAAATATTCGCGGCTACTGTTACACAGCAATAAAACAGCACGCTTTAAAAAAAAAGTGACTTTAGCGTCAACACGTACGACGACGCAGTGTTTGCCACATTTTCTTCCGACCAGACTAGTACACGATGCAGAAATGCGCAACATTTAACTTTGCGTAACGCTAATGCAACCACACAGCTTCTGAACACTCACCGTGCTGGAGCCCATAGGTCGGCACTTTAAGGCAGTACTCACTCAAACTCACTCACCACAATTTTTTCAGCCTTCGCACTCACTCACGTTCACACTCACGTCCACTCACACTCATGAGTACTCACTCATACTCAACTCACCACGTTCAAATGAGTGTGAGTTGAGTGCACTCATGAGTGAGTGTGCCGAGCTCCATAGGTCGGCACTTTAAGGCAGTACTCACTCAAACTCACTCACCACAATTTTTTCAGCCTTCGCACTCACTCACGTTCACACTCACGTCCACTCACACTCATGAGTACTCACTCATACTCAACTCACCACGTTCAAATGAGTGTGAGTGAGTTGAGTGCACTCATGAGTGAGTGTGCCTGAGCTATGGCTGGAGCACATGCTTAAGCGGAATAATGCGCCATTGACTTCGCTGCACACACATACACGGAGGAGTAACACATAGGTCGAAGTTCAAGTATACGAAGGCAAATAAACAAAACTTAATTCACACTTGAATGTATGCATTACATGTACTTAGTAACATACTCGAGGATGAGGATGAGTTCTGGATCAAGCCATGGGCAGCGTATACGCGGCACATGTTGCAACCCGCATGCACATTTACCATCGACGTGGATACACGCTGCATGTGTGAGGCTCGAGCTTAAATGTACCGAAACACTGTATGCACGAATACAAGCAAAAAATAACAACTCAGATCACCCGCACTCACCTCGCAAAGCCGCGACGACGCCGAGTTCGAGTCAGTCCGTCCAATACGCTGTAGCCACAATTCTTGCCGAACGGCATTTTCTTTTTCCTCGCGGAAGCGAAAACAGCTTCTTTCCACTGTCGTACCTGCTTTTGCAACCACGTGCACAGCAGGTCGGCATCGCGATACATGCAGGGCCAACGTGCCAGACTCGAGCGCGGTGTAACTCCCGCCACAAACCACTCGCACGCCG
>JALIZH010002315.1:0-17041 GCA_030522465.1 Rhipicephalus appendiculatus
TGCGAACAAGGTTTCCAGCCGTGATAAGTGAGTCATAAGCTACCTATTGCAACCAAAAAAAAAGGTGGAAAATTTTTGTGTCAGTGCTCCTTTAAAAAAGCAATTAGTATGGGCTGAGCATTTTAAGACTTCTCACATTGCAATCTTTCTTGTTCATTAAAATGCCTTATACACACTTCCTTCTTAGTTATTTGAATTCTACGGTGAATGTGGAGCAGTATGGGCCATTAATGGCTCATAACCACGGAGAAAGAAGTATTTGAGGAGGAGAAACTTCCAGGCCGCGGCAGCGCGCCAGGGCGACGCGATCACGTCACGGAGGAATGCGGTTACGCCGAAGCTCGACAGATGACGCTTTCGGCGTGTTGCCATCTTTTACATGCGCTTCTATGGACGCGACGCATAAAAATCGTGATAGCGCCTCGTACACTGTAATTCTTTTCAGATTTCTCGCTGCAACATCAATCGGTAGATGTGAGAGATATTTTAGCTGCAGTTCCTGATTGATACTACCAAAATTATAGGCCGTACAGCGCTTGAAACGAGGCCCTTGAGCAGACGACGTCTGCCGCAGGCACGCGGCGCTCGCTCCTCGCTCGCATGTTGTGTGCGCGCTCGCATGTTGTGCGTGGCCTTGAAAGAGAAAGTTTCCAAGAAGCCACCGCGCATCGCATCCCTTTGCGATTTGCAGGCTTTCTGTGTGTCTCGAGAGCGTGCAGTGACTTCCGCGCGGTGCGCCGGCGGCGCCGACTCCTCGGTGTTTGCGCGCGCGCTTTTCACGCCGCGACAAAGGAGAGTGCTGTCCAGATTCCGACCAGTGTTTCTCCAGGATGCGGCAGAAATGTGTTGTGAAAGGAAAGACCGATAGCTCACGCCTCGAACACTTTTCGGAAGCACTTAATCGAACAGCGACATAGGCAGGAGTTTTGTGGCGAAGTTCTCCTGGACAAACCGAAACGGCCAGTGTTGTTACCAGACGCCGTGCCTTCAATCTTTCTGCGCCGTCCCAGCTACTTGTCTGCTGTTCGAAAAAAAGGAAGAAAGAAAACGAACTTGACCAGACGTGATGTGCGGAAAGCATGCGAGGACAGATACCTCGGTGGCTCAAGGTACAAACATGCCCGCTACTTGCAAGGGTGAAGAAGTTGAGATTGCGTGTCCTGTAACCTCCACTTCCTGTGAGTTTACTCCAATAACTATGAAGAAACAAGCACCGGCGTTCCACGAGGTTGAAAGGCATAATACGGTGCTCTGTGCCTGTAGTTTTTATTTGCATCTTTCTCGATTTTGTGGTCACGGACAACGCTGATTTTTCGCTCACAACCAACGACGTCGACGCCGGCAATTCTGCGAAACGAGCTCTTCAACGCTGTCGCGTTAAAATTTGGAGCCGGCGAGGACGCACAAAAACACACCCATTCGAAAGTGAAACGCGAACGGCGAATCGGCGCCGAATGGCCTTGAATCGACGAGCTTCGTCGGAGAGCGCGGTGAGAGCGGCGCGGGCGTTTTTCCTTCTCCGCTAGCGGACTCTCACGACAGAGGGCGCGTCAGTGCTGTGCCCGATTTCGTGACTTTATTAGGACGCCCGAGAGAGCGCAGTTTCTCCTCCTCAAAAATTCTTGCTCCGTGCTCATAACCATAAATGTTTATTGGCAAAAAAAGTGTGTCCAAAAAGAGCTGCATTTTACACATGGCCATGGTACATAACGAAAACTGTGCAACTTATTTTAAAACTGATTTCATATTAGAAATCAGCATAAAAACCTATGTACAACATCAAAGTCTTCACTGCCCTAGGCTAGAGATTAAATAATCTTTTTTTTTTCGAGTAGCATCTCCCCTTAAAAAGTAAGCAGAGGATTTTGAACACCCCCCACACAGTAGCCAATGTTTAGTGTATCACAACTGGAGACGTGTAGTAGCAAGAACGCCTAGCATTTTTGTCATTTACAAATGTATAAAACCTTTTCTTTTTTCTGCAGGTCCTCTGTGATAAAATTCAGATGGTACTTCAGTGATAAGAAGCCACAACTGTTGCTACCAAATGATTTTTTAGTGTCGAGCTCAAGAGCAGCTTTGAAATTATAGAAGCCACCAGAAGCGTACCGTCACCCATCTATACCTCATCTGAAGACCATAGTAGCGCAAAATTTCTTCACTTCTGCAGTCACTTATTGCCTCACCTTGTTCAACTGTACAGAGTGAGAATAAAGGTCTAAGAACTGAAAAGCACTTCTAACTGTTATCATGGGAAGTTCTTCAACTCGGTGGAATCTCACTTGCACGAAAACTGTAAGGAAAGGGGATCCACGACCTCAGAGTTGTACTCCGCCTTATGCTGTGGTAGACTGTTGCATGTCAGTCTCCACAGTCACAGCCTGCAGTTGGTCTGAGGCAGTCACGGCCACATTGTTTGAAGTCTGTATTTTAAGTTTAAGAGCCGTGCGTTCCTGAAGAACCTTGGCATCTCGCATGTTGTTTCTATGCAAGCGGGGTGCTGTACCGTTGAAACACGAAAAATGTAGGGGGGGGGGGCTAAGTTTGAGCTTGGTGCACAGGTCACCACCCCCATATAAAGTGGATAATCATGGCATCCACCCACTCAGTGTCCCAATGAGAAGGGAAAACGAAGCGTGTGGTCGCAGGCTGGGCCAGTCCAGCCTCCACAACACTGCTGGGCATAGCTGGCTGTAAATTGGGGCGACATAGCAGTCTCCCACATCACATACCGTACAGTGCTGCGAAAGCTATGCACAAAGCTTGAAAATAAATGAATTGCACCATGTGCTTTGTGGTTGCAAATGCTCGTGCAAGCAAAGCAATTGTCTGCATGTGAGTTGGTGCAATGGGCTGCAAGTGAAGACCCAAACTGTAGAACAATCAGTGCACAAAGCATGTTCAATTACTGCTCACTTTAAAGGATAAAATATTTCGTGTCTTTGCTGTTAAAAAGAAAGTACTTTTCATTTCAAATGCAGCTACTCCCTCCAAGAAGTTTTTTAGCCTTCACAGCACTGCACACTATGTATGTAATGGACTACAGTGGCTAGCGGAGCATATGCAATCCAATACCAGGAGGCTCTTTTCTCTCAGTGTGCGCAAGGAACTCTGTATACACCGTTCAACTGGATAGAATCTTGTGCAAGATATGATGCTACACCGAAAAGAAGGCTAGGCACAACTACCTTTTATGAATTCATTTTATTATATATAGTTATTCGTAAACACATAGTAGGTTTTTTGCAGATGGGATAAACTTTATTTCACTCAAAGTGAAGTCATGGATACAGGGAGGTAGTTCTGTCAGGTCGTGCCTGTCAGGCACCTGCCTGGCTCTATTTATGCCCTTGAGCTGGATGCCCACGCTGGCCCTAGCAAGGCTGGCCCTAGAGAGGAGGGGGGAGGGTGCTCCCCCTCAGTCCCAAATAAAATGGTTCAATGAGGCGATTTCCCCAAATGTACAGTGAGAATTAATTTCTTCAGGACATATGCAAGATAAGGTTTGGGAAACCATGCAACAGATGGCCATCTTGCAGATAACGAAAACGGGGGAATGATGCAAGTTGAAATGTTAGCACTCAAGAGACAGTGACACCCACCTACTGCCGTGCACAGAAATTTGGTACTTGGTTTAGCAACCCAATTTTGCATCCGACACGTGCGTAGTCTTCGTGTTTTGCATTGATGTCTTCACATATGTTGCAAATTGCGAATTCTATTCACTACACATTGGTGTTGACAAACACGAGCCCGAATAACCAGCTGCTCTTTATCTGTTACAACGGAGGACGGTGTCATCACCTCACAGCAAAATTGACAATTGCTGGAGAGTACCTCTTATACTTCCTGTAATGTGCTTTCTAAAGGAGCAGGGTAGCAATTATTCTACAGGGCCAAACGAATCCATCAGACAAGCTAAGTGAAGCATAGAGGACATGACTCGTTCTTAACTGTGCCACCACCTAAATGGGCACCACGAAAAACAATATATTTGGCGTCAAGTGTGCACTGCGTCAAGAAAGGTGACATGAATTTTTCCTCCTTATCATTAATAACTTTCGTTTTGCATCGATGGACGCCTTTGCTAGGCACCAGTGAAGATTTTGGCATGAGACATTGCGTGCAGTGCGATTTTTTGTGCCATTCACATTGACGAAACCACTAAGCTTGCGACAGCCATTGAGTGCAGCACATCGGAACAAGATTGCCACAAAGCCTTACCTTGCATTTATATTGTGCTTGTGTGCTTATTTATACTAGTGCTCTATGTGCAACTGAACACATTTGGGGAAGAAAAAGCCGGCAGATCCCACGCACTGTGGGAATCGATGTAATGCGAAGCAGCCAGGAAGGAGCAAATCATGCTTTACATAATTTGCATGTCATGTTTTACATGTTACGACGTGTCATTTGTGTTCGTCATACAGTCACGTCGCGATATACCAATTTTGGTGTATATCAAGCTAGCGAACTGGACGCAAGCACACCATGAGCGTGGCATGTAAATGGCATTGTAGATGACATGCATGCCAAGATTTTCATGTTACCACCTGCCACTTATGTTCGTTATATAGTCATGTCACTCAATACCAAATTTGCTGTATATCAAGCTAACGAAACGGCCGCGAGCGCGCCATGAGCGTGGAATGCAAGTCATGTCGCTCATGACATGTCATGATTTACATATTACCACTAGTCATTTATGTTCATCATACAGTCATGTCACTCAATACCAAATTTGGTGTATATCAAGCTAACGAAACGGCCGCGAGCGCGCCATGAGCGTGGCATTTAAATCATACTTTTCATGACAAGTTAGTCATGATTTTCATATATGACCAGCCATTTATGTTCGTCATACAGTCATGTCAATCAATACCAAATTTGGTGTATATCAAGCTAACGAAACGGCCGCGAGCGCGCCATGAGCGTGGAATGCAAGTCATGTCGATCATGAAGTCATGATTTCCATATTACCACTTGTCATTTATGTTTGTCATACAGTCATGTCACTCAATACCAAATTTGGTGTACCTCAAGCTAACGAAACGGCCGTGAGCGCGCCATGAGCGTGGCATGCAAGTCATGTCGCACATGACAAGTCATGATTTCCATATTACCACTTGTCATTTATGTTCGTCATACAATCATTTCACTCAATACTAAATTTGGTGTATATCAAGCTAACCAAACGGCCGCGAGCGCGCCATGAGCGTGGAATGCAAGTCATGTCGCACATGACAAGTCATGATTTCCATATTACGACTTGTCATTTATGTTCTTCATACAGTCATGTCACTGAATACCAAATTTGGTGTATATCAAGCTAACGAAACGGCCGCGAGCGCGCTATGAGCGTGGAATGCAAGTCATGTCGCTCATGAAGTCATGATTTCCATATTACGACTTGTCATTTATGTTCGTCATACAGTCATGTCACTGAATACCAAATTTGGTGTATATCAAGCTAACGAAACGGCCGCGAGCGCGCTATGAGCGTGGAATGCAAGTCATGTCGCTCATGAAGTCATGATTTTCATATTACCACTTGTCATTTATGTTCGTCATACAGTAATGTCACTCAATCCCAAATTTGGTGTATATCAAGCTAACGAAACGGCGGCGAGCGCGCCATGAACGTGGCATGTAAATCATTATTTTCATGACAAGTTAGTCATGATCACGGTGTAAGAATAGTTTAGGTGAGAGAACGCCTCCGCTCTTTGCTTCGCGACAAAGCTCTGCTTCTGAAGTCCCCCAACAGATGGCGCTAGCAACTAATGCCCTGCCGGTGCGCCAGAGCTCAGCCTCGGTAAATGAGAAACCAGTTGGTCCTTGCTACCGCTACCGAATGCGGCTTTTATAACGCAAGTTGTTTAATAAAATATGTACTTCGACCGTTCTGCCTTCATATTTTGCCTTATAAAAACGTATGATTCATCAAGCACGCAGCATTCAGGTCGTGTCTGTGGCAATGTCCTATTTGACTGGCCGATGTTCGCGGCGGTGCTGTGAAGTTTCTCTAAAACCGGCTACCACGGGAATAAAACCTGCGCAATGTTTACACTGGCCCTTGTCCCCGTCGTAGGTGGTCAAGTGTAGGTGCAGCTAAATAAGTTTTCCTTCGCCGCTCACGAGCGGCCGTATTATGCGATGACGTCAGCATTGGCGATAAGCGCGCAAGAAATTTAGGGGATGAGATGAATCCACATAAAACGCTTGCTACATGTTGGCCAAGAAAGCGGCTAATACATTGCCACATCCATTTCAGCCTTGTGCTGTTATGTGTAGCATGCGTGTCTTCGACAATTAAAATTCGATGCTGTCTAATGCATGAACATTCTAGAATTCGTTATGACTTGCTCAACTTCATGACAAGGACGCATACATTTGCGTAAATAGCAATTGGGTGCTGACCTCCCAAATATCATTTATTTGAAATACAGCAGCAGTATATTTATAAAGGCAACAATTTAAAGTACATACACACAAAAAAAAGGGTTACATCACATATTACGCATAAGCATTATTGCACACATTAGATATTACACAAACACATATTGCTTCTCCTGGATCAAACTATTATACAAGTTTCGACAACTTACGCAAGTCTTGATTTTTTTTTACATGCTTATTCTTTAGCTGTCTGCAGTATTGCCGCATGCGTAGGCACACATAATAGTGCAAGAGCTTTGCAAGGACTTCTTCTTTATGAGCAGCGCATGGAAATGTGAAGTTGAAATTTTCAAGCACTGCATCTGTCGTGCGATCATACACATCTCTTTCAGCAACATGTTTTGCGAAGTGCTCCTCCGCCTCTTTAAAAAGAAGAAATAGATGCACATTTGGATGTGTCAGCCCTCCTCTGGTTTTGCAGTTTACTAAGTCGGCTTCTGGTAGCTTTGAAATACCTTTCTGCCCAACCAGAGCCTCCTTACAAACCGTACAGGGAGTTTGAGTGACAAGCTTTCGCGACACAAATCCAGTTACATAATATACAATGCAGTCTACGACTGCGGCATCAGAGTAATCGTGCTCAAACACATCATCACACTCCCACGTTTCCTGACTGATGAGACCATCTAGTTTCTCCTTCAGGTCATGCATTTTGTCAGTGCGCTGAAAAGGTGTAGACTGAAACACCTGTCTGAAATCATTCAGGGTGAGAAAAGTAGCCTGGTTTTTCTCGGAAACTGCACAGTTGCCAAACTGTGGTGGCTTCAGCAAGGAATACAGGGAAAGCATGCGGTACAATTGCAAAAATGTCGGAAATGTTGGATGCTCATTTTGGCCACCCGCTTGTCTTATGATACCAAAAAAGCATTCCAACGGATCCTGGTTAATTTTGGCTGACAGGACATATTTGAACTCGCACTCTTTCAGAAGAAATGCTGACAGTTCCTGAACAGACTTCAGTGTAACACGCAGGCCTTCAGCAGTAGATTGTGTTAAAAAAAGATCTTTGTTAATGTCGCCCCTAACAACTTCCTGGTCCCAGCTATCTAGCCACCTAGATGCTGACTCTAGAACATCGAAGTCTTTGCAGCCTAGTGTCAGGCCTTCTGCAGCAAAGCGACGATTGAGGGCATCAAAAAGATCATTCATTAAGAGAGTAAACTCTACAGTTGACTCGACATTCTCAAGCCGTGGTGCGCCTCTCCGCGCATAGAAAGAAATGCCCTTAGCAACCGAGTTGCTAAAAATTTGTGTGGCCAGCTTCACTCGCATTTTGAGCATATGCGATGGATTGACATGACAGTAAGTCAGCTTTGGGCACACTCTAAGCTCTGCTGCGTTTTTGGTGTCAGCGACAAAAAGTGCATCATAGCCCGACCACTTCACAAGTTTCCCATTTACTTTCAATACTTTCTTGTCATAAAGACGATTTCTAATACACTTGAACAAGTGAGGGGTGTCTGCCACAGCATAGACTTTTCTAGATGCATCTAGTGGATGCTCAAAAGCATTTACGACATGTCCTAGAGCACCACTTACCCCAAGCTGCTTCCACATGGACCTATTGGTAGATGCACCATCACAGACCACACCATCAACATAAACTCCTGCGTGCTCTAAATACACAATGCACTGAAGCAGCAGCTGTGCAAGGAGTGTACCCTTAGTGGCACCTTTTGATGCAAATATTGCCACAGGTTGCAAATAGCTGTCAGCAAAAGGGGCAAAAGCAAACACTAAACCATGGTCTGCCATCTCATTGCTTTGTCCAACTTGGTCTCCATAGTCAACAAGACCAGCATATGTCATGGTCTTCGAATTTACAGTCATCTCTTTCCTGACCTGTATCTCGTCCAGAATAAGCATCCCTCGGCGTTGAAAGGGTGTCTTTTTTGCCAATTTAATCTTGAGAGCTTTAAAAAAATTCTCATCAAAACCACATTTGAGCCCCACCATGTTTATATATTTTCTTATGGTGGATGTGCATGGCAATGGCAGTATGTTATTACTTCGCAAGAATGCGTAAGTAGAGGGGCTCCTGATGTTTAGCAAGAGGCATAGCAGTAGCCAGTCATCTGTATAGCGCCTGTTATTCTTCGTAGTGCACTTAGCTGCAGATATACATTCTTGCACAAGAAGAAGCTGCATCGGTGGAATATCAAGAGCTTGCAATTTGTTTTTGACATCCTCCTCTTGCAATTTCATTATTTCAGCTTTACTGTCTTTCAGTTCCTTAGTAATTAGTTGGTTGCGCTTCAGTAGCCTTGCTTGTGACTTCTGCAAAACAGACCTTGCGTGACGCAAGGCGTCAACTTTATGTTTTTGAGTAGGTGACACAGACAGCCTGATGCGCTTCAGTGGTTGCCGTTGTTTCGCTCGGGCAGCTTGCCGGTCTGCATGAATCCTGAGAGTATCACAAAGACTGCTGCATACACGACATATGCTTCCCTCCGGTAAGAGCAGTTGGCATCTTTTATGCCTCCATTTGCTCCGGCAGTCAACGAAAGCACATTCAGGGGCCACAGAAGGAAAGTCCTTCAAACTGGGTCCCCCCACCGCAGACATGTACATTGTCAACAGTTTTCAAAATATGTTCAACTTGCGATGTCGATGCAGCAAAATTATTTACACCTACTGCACTACATTCAACCGGCTTGCCGAATATATGCACTTGCACAGCCATGTCACTTTTCACATGCACGGTTTTTCGGTTAAAAAGCGCACATGCACCATCACTTGAACGCAGCAGAGCGGCGTCGTGGAACACGAGGTCACGATACCCTTCCGAGTCAATGCGATGTACACCCCAGGATGGTGTCGGAAGGCACAAAGTTGACGCCGCGCAGAACATTTCATGGAAAGGTGAAGTGCCGGATCCGGAGTCACTTGCCGCGGCGACATCGCTGTTTTCGTTGACTTCGACGTCTGAGTTTTGGGCAGCAGCTGCTTGTTGCTGGGTTAGAAATCCGACACCTCCACTGCTGGTCCCGCCTGTGCACGCAGAGGAAGCTGCACGGCAAGCATGCCGCCTTGACTGTTTCCGAGGACTCTTCATCTTTTTCGACAAGTAACTTGGTGCTCCGTCAAAAATAGTTGGCAGGGCATCCTTTGCTAGTCCTGCTCTTCTGTTGCCAGACATCAGAACGTGACCATTAATATCGGCAGACCACGTTTTCAAAATAAAATGCGGAGCGAAATGTTTTTCGCACACACGGTCTGTCCGTTGAAGCACGCGGTCTTTGCGAGGGATCGCCCGTCTCCATGCTTCAAGCCTGGCTTGGTCGTGCGGCGGCGTAAAAAGCGAACATTTCTCTTTACACGTCTTATAGCCAGTGTTGCAGTAAGGTACAAAGCACTTACCCATCGCGAAGCACACTAGTACATTTAACAACGAAGCACATCGGCGCGCTAACGCACGCGAGCACGAGCGAAAAAACAAGCCACGACAGGCCCAGCGAGGAGCGAAGGGACAGCAAGGAGCAGGTGCAGGTGGCGGGGGGAACAAGCGGTAGCTAGTTTAGCGCGCCCCCCTCTCGAGTAGTATCCTAACCAGAACAGCATGCGGCTCTCCCCACAAAGCGTCCCCTACGCGCCGTTCTCTCACCTAAACTATTCTTACACCGTGGTCATGATTTTCATGATATGACCAGCTATTTATGTTCGTCATACAGCCATGTTATGTCATAAAAAAAATTTGGTATAAATCCCATTAACGATACCGCCAGGAGAGCACAAAGTCGTAGGCGGCTAGATAGATAGATAGATAGATAGATAGATAGATAGATAGATAGATAGATAGATAGATAGATAGATAGATAGATAGATACGCTCAAACTCGCCGAAGTTCGCTAAGAAATGCTTCGGATTTAAAATGCACTATGTTAAGCACCCATTAGCCACTCGTGTAAAGTTGGAGGTGGTGTCAACTGTATCACAGCCTCCTAGATTTTCCTTGCCTGCCGGATTATCGGCGATCACATGGGAAGCGGCCGTCGTCGGAACTGTGGCGGTGGCGCCACTCACGTAGGGTTGTCTTGAGGAAAGTTTTTGCGTTTTTGGTTCTTATTTGCAACAAAAGCTTATCTGAAAAGTATTAAAACCTTGTAAATGCAATAGTATGTCACTGTACTATCAATTTAGCAAATTTAAGGAGTCGTTGGCGAAATTTTGAAGGGGGCGCTACTTACGTATGGGTCTAAGGCGCCCTTTTTGAAAGTTCGCGAGTATGTGCGCTCGTACGAGTGACGATCCCACAATCGTGTGTAGGTGATTGTGAAACAAAGTGTGAGTGACTGTGATGTTTGGCATCAGGATGAAGTAATTTTTTTTGCCGGTCATAATGTGATCAGCCCCCCCCTCCCCCCCCCCCCCCCCCCCCAAAAAAAAAAAAATACCCTGTCTATTTCCGAAAATTGCGCATTGAACGAACTATTCAGTTCTAGGCCGCGACGGGAGAAGTAAAAAGAGAAAAGAAACGTGAACTTAGGTTCAGCTGCATTATGACGGACACTATGAGTGAAAATTAATTCGCAGTCCCCTCACTACGGCGACTCTTACAATCATGTCGTGGGTTTTGCGCATGAAACCCCACATGTTATTATTATTGCTATGGTCCTCGACAGATTCACCACACTATAGTGCGACGTCACTTTTGAAAATTTGAAACACACGCAATTTTTAGTGCTATAAAAAGTAAAAGAACCATCGCTCGTCATAGTAATCAAGAAATAAATTGCGACACGACCACTTGTATAAATAATCCTTTATTGCAATAACATCGGTCGTCGAAGTTACTCCGTTCAAATAATGACTGATGATTTGTGCACACGAACTCACGGACTTATCTGACGTGTTTTATTGATGTGGTGTTGACGTCGTTCTCGAATAACTTTTCTAAGCCGGAACCACGAAAAGTGCTTTACAGATACACCCAGCACTTTTTTTTCCCCATCCGACATCCAGCTGGGCACACCACAGTATGCCTTCTTGCTCTGAAAAATATAAGAACAGTATTGTTTGTCTCTCCCTTTTCTTAAAATCATATACAAGAACATTTTTTTTACAGTAACTGTAAACGGACTGCTAATGAACCGACGCATTTTGCACCCTATTACGCTTTACAAAACATAACTTCGTCCATGCGCACAATGAATGCTTCAAAGAGCGGCATATATGCAATCGTAAACTACAATCGCACGTTAATTGAATGCGCTGTATGCAAGAAGTACGATTTCAGCGCACATATTGAACTTTCAGCTATATAAAAAAGGAAGTGTAACGGCGACACAGTCGTAGCGAACTTCACTGTACTATTCAATCCTATTTAATCCGCTCCAATAGCGAATACTTACATTATTTCAGTGCTGCTGTGTGAAATCTTGACTTCGTGGAAATAAACTTTGCATTTTCGGTGATACAGCTGCGATGAAAAACTCAGAGAAGGCAGTGAAACATTCACAACGATGTCAACGATGTTTTCACTTCTGCGGCTTTCAAAAAAAAACGTCTGCTACCACCCGCAACCGCCACTCCAAATCAATATTATCACGAGAGCACGGACAACTTCAATCGGCTGCTGCTGCGATCGTGGCTGCAATGTAGTTCCGCCCTTGACATGGTTGCCTACTGCCTCATGGCGCTTGTCGCTTCCCTTCAATATGGTGACTCTCCCTACGTAAGTGGCGCCTCCGTAGACGACGGCCTTTTCGCGCTCATCCGGCAGGCAAGGAAAATCTAGGAGGCTGTGACTGTATTCAAATGTACAGCAGATTTGCTATATCTGACAAAGCTGGCACAGATCAAGTGTGTGCGCATGTCCTAGTTGAACCTGAACTTGCGTTAAGATGAAGGTTAATGACAAAAGCTGTTACTGTTAAGTTATTTCTGCGAACATTTTTAAAAGGGTGACAATGCACGCTGAGGCCTCCGAGGCATCATAAGAAAGCGGTGAAGTGGTTTACATCGGCATGCGAGGCAATCACTTGTTTGGGTCGAGCACCGTTGAAACTGTACAATGAAATAATGCCAATGTGCCGAAAAAGTGAAAGTTTACACATACACATTATGTACCGAGGTCAGCCTATATGAACATCTCGGCCCCTTCTGCATTGCTACTGTTTTCATAATTTAACCCAGCATTTCAGCCTCTTCATCATGTATAGCCGCATGCTTGGTAATGCACTGTTGCTCTGCATGTGTTCTCCGAGTGCGCACAAGCTCATGTAGAGATTGCGTAGCTTTCTTGCAAAAGTGCCAATTGTCAACTCACGACTAATAGTGGCAGTTTTTCACTCCACTCCAGAATTGGCCGAGTGTTACTGCCGGTTTTTTGTATAGAAGGCAAGCTGTGCTTCTCACTAACTATGAAATCTAATGGCATAAGAAAATATGCACACCTACCAATACTTCGTGGCATTTCGTCCATGGAACCCCCAGTGAGTGCTATCGGCAGCCCTTGAAAAATAATGTGAGGTGCTACTCCTACAGGACAGCCCATTGCGCCTGCTCAAACTCCAAATGGATAAATGGCAGGGGCTAAAATATCATGCACTCTAACTTGGTAAGCATGTTTACAGAATGAGCGATCCCGCATATTCATGCCTGCAAACGCAGCTGTTTCTGCAAATGCATTTTCAGCACGATGTTTTCACATAGTGGTCAAAAGCCCGAACACAATGGTGACATGCTGTCATCAGTGTTTCCTTCAACACGATCTGCTGACCAGTCCACTGAATGTTTGCACTGGTGTCATGACTTATCAGCAGTGTGTCAGTGTAGTGTGCTTTGCTGCAGGCCACCCATGCAGTCTTTCCCGCGTCTTGTCTACTCCACGAAGTCCTTAGTGCTTACGCTTAACCACAGCCAGTCTGGAGGCAAGTGCGCACTTTCTCCAGCCTGGCCTTCGCCGTACAGCATATTTCTGGCATTCAGTGCGAGGATAAGGCACATGCGCACTTGGAACATGGAAAAGGCAAACCAAGTTATGACTTCCAGAAGTGTGGTTCGTTGGTCGCAGATTGTAAAAAGTAAAAACAGCGTGAAATAGATGTCACACAGCGAAGGAACACACAGGACGAGCGCTGAATAACTGCAGCTTTTAATGCATCAACCGTATACTGTAAAGAAAATTGAGTGGGAATACATGGCACGTGAAAATTCAAGCTTTTTGTCACGGTACAAAGGGCAGAAGGTCAGTGATGTTCCGTGCAGGGGAATTTTCCCTTTTTCAGGGAATTTTCGACACTCATTTTGGACGAAAGGGAAAAAGGGAATCTTCGCGATATTGCAGGGAATTTTGAGGGGCGGCGAATTTTTTTTTTATAACGATCACAAGACTGTGGACATGAGGCTTTCGCATGTCGCAATCGTTTCTGGCGCATGTAGCGCGCCAAACCACCGCTTCTGAGGTTTGTTTTTAAAGGCCATAGTCTTTCTTGGGATAATTCAACGCAGAAACATTGATGACATTGATTTGACTGGCTGCTGGTTTGTGTGGCCAGCGATTCAGCTGCCCGGCGAAAGTTTAAGCCCGTGCTCAAAGCCCACCCATCTTTCGGTTTGCCCAAGAGGGCTGACATGTTCTAGTGATTGTGCCGTGATCCTAGCTTTATAGATTTTAAATACCTTGCTTTTTTTTTCAGTTCGAGGCACACAAAAGTTCTGCGGTCAATTAAAAGGTTTCCCAGTCAATATATATTCTAGTCACCTCACATTTATTTATTTTTTTTCTTTACGGTAGTTTGCAGAACCGTTCCTAATCAAGTCAATAAAATGTTAAATACCACCACAAAACCTTGTTTTATTTCGCAATATTTAGTCACCATTATTGAAAAGTTGACGTGCTTTTTGTACAAAATGTGGTGCATATAGATACAGAGCGTCTGCTAGGCACATTAATGTACGCCACGTCACTCAGTAACAAAAAAAAAACAATAATACATTTTTCTTCTTATGCAGTGGCCGTGTGCATGAGCATGTACAGCATTCCTTCCGCATCGCATACCGCTTAAAGCGAGCTCCAAGGTAGCTCCTTCGTAGTATTAAAAGCCGATCTCAGAGGCGATGCTTTGAGTTGGGCAGGAAAGAAGAGCAAGCGATGGGAAGAGCCTGAAACACGTCGAACACTATATATAAATAAACTTTTTTTGTGCGGGGGAAATATGCGGGGATTTTTGGCGATGTATGCGGGGAAAAAATGCCGGAAATAGGGAATTTTCGGGCCTCGGAAAGGGAATTCTTCTGTCCAGGACGGAACATCACTGCAGAAGGTGTAAATCGAAAAGATTAGAATTGTGCGAATGCATTAGGCACTTGTGAGCTAGTTAAAACTCTTCTTTACTTAGCATGACAGACAGTTCACTTAAGGTGTTGCCCCCTTAGTTTGATAGCAAAGGCCTCGGCTATCAGTTATGACAGTGGGTGTTCCTCAACCACTTCATTGGGTATTTCTGTGTGTGCAATACACTTTTAAGTCAAGATGACAAGTGTGTAATGCACTTTTTTTGTGCCAGATGGCATGAGATAGCACGTGTTCCTTGTGCAAGCTGCAAGTCGACTAATAAACACTCACAAGCTACCTAAAGGCATGAAGTCTACCAGGATTAGATTCTCAATATAAAAGAACAATGGTTTGCAGGGCTCGTTTCTCGGTTACACACAACATAACGAAGCCAGCGCAAACATAGCCGACGTTATTAGTAGTGCAGTGATTATGACACAAAGGGAAATGAATTATTATAGATGAGAAAATGGCTCTGCCGTTGGCGAGGCCTTGGAGCCACAATCTTACACTATTTAAACAAACCACACTTCATCCAGGCACTTCATCAAAGTAAATTTCAGGAAGCAAACAATTAAAAAGATGGCTCGTTGTCAAAAATCTGCAGTGATGTGAGCTATATATTTAAAATACTAGTAACTGTGGCGGAAATCAAATCAAACCGGTAAACCTGAGCGCCACAGTTTAGAAGCAACCACAGTCCCGTATAACTGTTGCCAAATAAGCAGTAGATAATCGGTTTGAGAAAAAAGCAATCCTGCTCATTTTCACACTTCACCACAGTAGCCGGAAAAGACAGCCAAATGAGCTATATGCTTAATATGCCAGTTCTTGTTGCATAAATGAGATCAGAGTCGATAATGCTGCACACTAGTAGCATACTGGGATGATAGTATACAGATTCTTTTCAGTTTCTTTGATTTATGAGTTGGTCAAAGAGTATAAGTTCATCATTTCCATTCTCTCAGTGCCAGGTTTGGAGCAATTACTCACAAAAATAACAATTTGGAGCAGCATGGAGCAGCATTTCTCTTTTGGAACAGTTTGGAACAATCGGAGCAACACTTCCATCACTGTCTGTGTGGCCGATGTGCCATCACGTGATGGCCAAGAGAGTGTGAGGGGGGAGAGGCCACAGCTGGCATTGTTACAGGGCACGGACGGAGGACGTATGCGAGTATGACACATTGAAGGCTATCGTTTTAAAAAAGGTACCCCACTAGAAAAAATGATTTTGCTCTCTTAACAGAAAATAGTAAGACTACACTGCAGTTCGCATGCACTTGTGGTTCAAGAACAACAACAGAAGTGGGTATCTGGATTGTGACAGAGGAAGTGTTCGAATACCTTGGTGCATTTCCATTTTGACAACTGCAACCTATGCCTTACGGGAAGCAGTACAAAAGATCATCATTGGCCAGCATAAAAAAAGCAATCATGTACATTGACGTTAAGTGCATTAAAAGCTCTATATTTAAAATCTGAGTGTGAACCTTTACATGGCAATATTTTAAACATATTAGTTGTAAGCAGCACGGGTAAGTCCATTAGTTTCTGCTGAGCACCAAGCCACATTAGGATAACAAGTAATGAAAAGGCAAAAGAATGTACTTCTTTGGGCAATAAAAGTACCCAAAAAAGACAGCCACCAAATGATTTCTTTAGCATTGTCATTGAGATAGTAGAAATAGTGGGACTCATGACCGGGTAATAAGCTTCAGCTAATGAAAGCCATACTTGGCGAATGAGAGACAAGCCATCAAGAATGGTCAATATAGGTTATATATGTCCAGTTGAAATTGGGCAAACAACGTTGCACACTACTTTTTACACAAGACAAGAACGAATGCGTGAAAAGTCCCAACAACCATTAACAACTGCAATCTTAATCACCTCCCTCATACTGCAACAGAAAAAAAATATTTCTGATAATTATACAAAATGCACATACTTCTCGATCCCAAGAGATAACCCACTTGTAAGGTGAGAGGTTTTTTTTTTTTACAGGCAACAGGCTTGATATGCGAATTTTAGAATTATGCAGCTTTAAGTTTTTATTTAGCTAATACCATATGCCTGAAGGCCGCTGCAGTGACTCAGTGGTTAAAGTGTTCGGCTGCTGATTTGAAAGATGTATGTTGAATTTTGGCATGGTGGTTTCATTTTGATAGAGCCAAAGTGAATGAGGTCCATTGACTGTTTTTAAAGAACACCAGGTGATCTCAGTAAAAAGTTGGGCGAGTTGGTGTTGGTTCATGATAAACAGAGGGGCACAAAAATACGGCACACAAAGAAAAAGACGTG
>JALIZH010002316.1:0-13384 GCA_030522465.1 Rhipicephalus appendiculatus
TGAACAAATAAAATCTAACAGCAAGATTCGCATCCGTTACTCTGGTGGATAGCTCAGTGCGAGGCATCTATCTCCCAGAGGCTCGTATCAGAGTTTCCAGCCCCTACTATGCGGGGTAGATAACGGCCAAATGTCTGGAAGACCCAGTAGTGATGTCATATTGGGTAATGTCCCAGGGCCGAGAAATGCAGATGATCCAGACATGTATTGGAAGAGAAAGAAGGGCGCGTCAGAGATACCGACTAGCGGTAGTGCTATTGGAATATTTGTTCGGAATACGCTATGGCTTGGCGATCCTCACAATGGAACGAAGAGGCAATTAGCAGAAGTGTCTTCGGCCGTCGGAAACGGGTATCCATTTGTCTTAAAGGTGCCGGCAATTGAGAATCTTAACATAACGCCAAAGGAGTTAAGGGAAGAACAGGAAAATGATAAATCACTGAAGGGGTGCTTTGAGAGGACAGGGGAAGTGTTGAGGAGGCCAAGATGTAGAACTGTTGTTGAGTTCCTGGTGTACGAGTACAACGGGCTGCTGTATAGGAGATGTCGGTGGTTAAATTCGAAAAGAGAAATATATCACCTGGTGGTACCCCATACTTTTAGATTGACTGTACTGAATCAAGGACATGACACGCAATCAGGGTGTAAGGGAAACTCTGACAAGAATCACTGAAGAATTTTTTTGGCATGGAATTCAGAGAGATGTGAAAAGATTCATACAGTCATGCAGTCTTTGTCAGCGATTTGTACCCAAAGAAAGAAAGGGTCACGCTTCAATATCAAACAGTCCTTCAGTATACGTCCCATTTCGTGAAATATCCAGGGACAGTAGAGGACCTATTTTCCTTGGCAGTCGGTATAAGTGTTAATGACAGCTAAGTAGCCAAGAAGACAAAGGGCTGAATGAGGAGAGGAAGGCTTTCTTTGTGAGATTACTTGTGGTACGCATCACAAGTAATCAAGTCAGCGTATCAGCGTTGACGCTGATATGCTGACTAGGGATTGGTGAACGAACAATGTAGTTTGGTCTGTGTAGAGGCATTAACAAATCTTACATGTGTCTGTGAGTGGCGAAAGACGCTCTTGTGAAAGCGTGTTTAGGATGTGATAGCGGTGTTATTGTGAACACTAGGTGAGCTCAGTGAGACAGTTCGTGATGGTGAACTCAGTGAGCAGTTCTTTTATTAAAAAAACTCTTGAAAACAAATGGGTGTGTCACGAGTAAAAGAGAATAAAGAAGAAGAAGAAGACGTCTCCTGAAAAGGAATGACGCACTTGACGAAAACAAGGCATAGAAGAGGAAAAAAGAAGAGTGGGGGGTGTTCGAAAGAGCGTGTGCGGGGCAGTAGCGGCGGAAGACGAAGAGCGAGCTGGGCGGACGTGTGCGGGAAGCCGGGCAGTTGTTTCTTCAGCCATGGCCTGGACACGTGCTGTTTGATCGTGTCATCCCGGGTTAGACATCGCAGCCGTCACCTGTCTGCACCCTGTGTCCACGGCCAACCACCCGCTAGTACTTGGCTCAGCATGCTGCAGACCGCGTCAGGTGCCACGCTGGTCTGGCGCCACGCTACTGAAGATTCTCCGTCATCGCCACGGAGGCCAGCAGACAAGCCGCGCCGACACAGCATGATGGACGTCTCACGACACGTCGGGGGAACGGCCACCGCGTCGCAGCTGACGGTCAGGACGTTTACGTTATTGTTCTTGGGAACATTGCGTTCAGAAAGAGTAGTGTTGCTTATTCTTAGATGTATTATTCATTGTGTTTAAATAGGCGTGCTGTGCTTTAAGGGTTTTGATCTGTGTGGGGGGTTTTTCGTTGTTCAGATAAACAACTTGTGTTGTCAAATGTTGACCTGTGTATCTGTAGACCACGGAAGTTCGTGAGAATGACACTACTTGGCGATAACGAATATTGCAAGACCTCTCAGAAATTGGTATCCGAGGTAACATGTTAAGCGTAATAGAAAGCTACCTAAGTGATCGCACCTTTCCGCGTCAAAAAATAGGGAATGCCCTGTCTAAGCCATTTATCCAAGAGACTGGTGTACCGCAGGGCGGAGTACTCAGTTGTACCCTCTTTATAGTAAAAAATGACCTCTCTACGGTCATTCATCACACGAAACATGTTTTATTCAGTGTACGTCGATGACGTTCAAATAGGCTTTAGATCATGTAATCTTGCAGTATGCGAGCGGCAAGTACAGTTAGGCCTAAATGAAATGTCAACCTGGGCCAATGACAATGGGTTCAAACCACGGAGATAGAATATACAGGTGGTCAAATGCGCCGCTTCGCCTATGCATCACGCGTGTCACGAACTTGCTTGTGTTGCCGCCACCTTTCCGCAAGGTGGCAGTAGGGGTACTCTAGGCCGTTTTTTTTCCTCTCCGGCATGTTTGAAAGTACGTAGCCGGTGTGCGTAGTGAGCATTTAGACTGCATTTTGACGTCTCCGGCTTTTTGAGAAAGACCTTCGCGGTGCAGCGCTGCACACTGAAGAGATCTTGAATATCACTGAAGAGCTACCGTCGCTTAGAACGGGCTTCTCACAGGGATTTTCGCTTGCAGTACGTGTCACGAACGATAGCAGACGACGCTCGGTGTGTGTCTCTGCTCCTTCGTGCGACAGTGAGACCTTAGGCACGTTTGTTTATTGCTTCATTTCTTCATTTTGCTGGATACAAATTGGTTCTGAAAGCTTTACGGTGAGTATCACGTCATTGTCAAGGGAATCACGTTTGAAACAAAGATCTTTTTGAAATGTTCACGATCAAGCACATCTGTTTCTTCTTCCTCATTGCAATATGAATTAGAAGGCATTTAATGAGTATACAAATATGCAGGAACGACGGTATTTCCTCCCAAAACTACTGTTGGCAGACACCCACAAGTAGCGTAACACGCAAATTTCGTTGCAGCCAGATGATCATAAATTAACGGTGTTCATAAATCCAGCTCTGCATGAAATAACGTGAAAACCTAATTTTTTTACTCCATACACTCGCCGGTAGAAATTTTCACGCTTCTGAGAAAAAGAAAATTGGTGGACCCTAAAGATTCGCCTTTAACAGTTGAATGCGAGAGTGATATCCTGTACCTAGTGCGTACTTCAATCACTTCCCAACTGAAAAAAAATTGGCCGCGTATCTGCGTGCTTCGCTGCAAATGTCGTCGAAAGACGATAGTCTTGTGCCGGCCGTACTCCTATGTTTTGCCCTGCCTCAGACAGCGCCTACTCTACGTTGAATAAAAGAACACACGGCCGGATACTTACATATTAATGTTGGGCCTCAGGTCTGCGTGGTATTTGCTTTTTGATCGAATATGTTCCCAAGTATGAAAGCAAATGCCAGTCCAAGATGACTGGGCGTTCAGAAATTAGGTAAACTTTGGCCATGTAGCTAGCTGAATCGGGTCACGGACAGACAGATAGACAGACAGACAGACAGACAGACCAAAATTTTTGCGTTTAAGTACCCCAAGAAAGACTATCGTCTTTAAAAAACAACCTCGGCTCTATGCTGGCCCAACATGAATTGCCGATCTAGCCGATCATGGTCCGAGATTGGTCGACAAGGTTGGGCCGATGGCGATTTCGTTAATGGCCTCACACCGGCCGACCTTTCGCTGCCAACATAGGTCCAAGGCCGTAGGGCCGACCTTGTAGACGGCAGGTGGTGCACAACTGGATTAAATAGTCTTGTGCAAATAATCTACTGCAACCTAGTGACAGCCGACGCTGAACGCTCAAACAAGAAATTTTCGCTGATCGAGAAATAATGCGCGCTGTCTAGGAAAAAAAATTTGCGCCTACCGATATAATACCAGGTGGCTTGTGACTGGCCCATAGTAACTGGCCAACGTGGTAGGTAGCAAAGCATGGCCCTTCAAAGGCCCACGTTTGGTCGCTCGGGCATTGGTCGCCCAGAATTTCCCTATCATTCTCCGACCGTTGGCTGAACGTCTTCGGCCAACTAATAACCAGCGAAATTGGTTGCCAATCACGGCCCTACTTTGTGCCACCATTGGTCGGCCGACAACAGCGGCTTGCCTGAGCACTGCCCACTTGTTTACCAACGATCAGCCGTCGGTCAATTTCAAATGGGTTAGTGCATACTATGCAATGGGTAGCATGCTTTAAACCATGGGCAATTATAAGCGGGAAATGTTTGTCACCTTGTAGCCTAATTGATTTGTCAAATAAATTAGGCGACAAGGCAGTACGTTCTCTCGTCCCGCTCAGTCCCGTCCCTGGCAGGTTCTATTTGCTGCCCAAAATACATAAAGAAAACTGTCCTGATCGCCCAATTGTTTCGGGCATTGGCTCCGTTACGGAGCAACTTTCCCGCTACGTTGATGTAATAATCACTAGTCTTCCATGTTAATTCACGTTATTTCTCAGGGACTCAAACCATTTTTTGTTGGACAGTGATTACCTCGTTATACCAGATAATTCCCTGCTCGTGACTTTAGACGCGGTTTCACTGTATACCAATATACCCCATAGCGATGGCATCCAGGCACTAGTTCATGCGTACGAAGGGATCGTCTAATGAAAAACCCATTGGAAGTGATACATTAGCTACCTTATTGAAATTAATCTTACAGCTTAATAATTTTGAATTTAACGGCTCTAATTATCTTCAAGTAAGTGGAACATCAATGAGCACTCGCATTGGACCTAATTACGCTAGTCTTTTCATGTCGGTTCTGGAAAATGACTTCATTAGAAATCACCCGTTAAAGGGTTCAAGATTGGGCGAGTTGGTTCGTCGTATTTGAACTGGTATAGCGCATTATGGTAAAGAAAAAACGGCCGAGCAGATCGACATAAGAGGACAGAGCGCTAACTTCCAACAGAGCTTTATTCGCAAATTGCATCAAATATGTAGCCTTGCGCAAGCATACAAATAACACCCGAACGTATCACCAAGATTAGACACCACCATCGCAACGTCACACACCAAATATTCATAAACGGTTCGCCTGATTAAGGAAGGACACTTCATGTTCAGATAAAGCCAAAGAAGGGGCGCTGATACATGTGATGCCAGCTCTTGCTATACAATGCGCTTCCACTGTTTCTCGAGTGATGTGCGACGGGTGCTTTTTTACCACTTCACATCGGTCAAAGAAAGGGGAGCATCCACAATAGCGGCAGTGAATACCAATGTGTCCCTGGATTGCTTTGTGCACATTATAGTGGTGCTCTTTCAACCTTTCATTCAGGCAGCGCCCCGTCTGGCCAATGTACCTGTTACCACATGAGAGTGGTATCGAGTAAACCGCGTTTTGTGCTTTTGCACAAACCGCGTTTTGTGCTTGGTTGAGCAAACAGTGGCGCGTGATTTAAGGGGATTGATTGCTTTGCAAAGCCGCTGTAACTTGTCCGGCGCCGAAAATACCACTTTCACGTTACCTTTCTCGCCTATCTTTTTTAGTCGGTGGGAAATGTCATGCACGTAGGGTAAAACTACAGGTCTTTTTCGGTCATTAGATTCCGGCTGAGCCCCAGGGTTGCAATCTTTCTTGATCTGTTTTAATAGCTTTTCAGCTATCGATGACAGTAGGATAGCTGGGTACCCAGCATTCAAAAGCCGTTCAGCTTGAGCTGCAAAGCTGCGCTGCATGACATGATGACATGATTTCCTAAGTGAATTGATGAAACAAAGATTAGTAATGCTTCGCTTAACTAACTTGGAATGGGAAGAGTCAAAGGGTAAAAGAGGCTTTCCAGTTCTAGGCTCATATAGCCAGCACACATGGTCAGGTGTAAAATTCAGGTTCAAATCTAAAAAGCGTAAGCTGTTGTCAACTGGCATCTCGTGGGTCAGTACAAGTGGTTTGAAACATTCTTTAAAAGTCTTCACAGTATCGTCGGTTAGGTGCTGGCAGGCAGCGTCACAGCAATTCATAAACACCAGAAAGTCGTCTACGTAACGACATACTTTAACGACAATACTTTGATCGAGCATGCTTATCAGCACTCGGTCATGATATGCAAGGTATATGTCACTAAGGATTGGGGTGAGGCATGACCCAATGCAGACACCACTACTCTGTATGTAAGTCCGATCATTAAAAGATGCAAAAGTCGACTTTATGTACAAGGACAGAAGCTCTAAGAGGCTGTTGTTATGTACACCCGTAAGGTTCTGGAAGGCTACAGCACCAAACGAGTCAATGGCATTTTCGACACACTGCAACAACTTCCCATGCGGCAAAGAGTAATATAGATCTTTGATATCAACAGAAATTGCTTTTAAGCCCCTGTCATTTTGTTCAAGGAAGTCAACCAAACTGTCCGAATTCCTTAATAGAAATGGATCATCAATGGTGAGCAAGTTGAGCTTTTCTTGCAGGAATAATGCCACAGTTTTCTGCCATGTTCCTCTTTCTGTCACGATTACCCGCAGGGGGCAATCGACCTTGTGTGTCTTGGCCGTGAAGAATATATCAAGGCCAAGCTTCTTGCATTTATCGACTGCTTTGGCAAGTTTTTCCAAACCCAAGGTGGCGCACAGCTTTTTTGCCTGGGATTTAACTTTGCAGAGGGAAGTGGCGTCCTCAGCTCTAAAGACAGAATGAACGGCAGTGGTGGCTTTCTCAATAAATAAAGAGTTCTCTTACGTCGATCTGCTCGGCCGTTTTTTCTTTACCATAATGCGCTATACCAGTTCAAACACCCGTTAAAGCCACTGTATTATAAGCGATTTATAGATGACATTTTTCTCATCTGGCCCCATGGTGAAAATGAACTTTTATCCTCCATGGCTGATTTCAGCACCGTTCACCAATCTATTTCGTTTTCGCATGAATACTCTCGTTCTACCATTAATTTTCTGGACGTCACAGTTGCCATTAATGACAAAAAACTAACCACCAAGCTTTAAGCAGTCAGACTTTCGCGAAAACTGTGAACAACTCCTCGAAGCTTTAATCCAACAGGAATACCCAACCCGCATTGTTGAGGGTGCCGCTAAAAGAGCCGATGCACTTAATCGCAAGGATTTGTTTCGCGCTAAGAAGCAACCGTCAGTTCAGGCACAAAGTAACCTGGTCCTAACACACTCAGCATCGGTGCCAAACGTTTCTTCAATTCTTAAAAAACATTTCAACATACTAGCGCAGAGTGCTAATCTTAAATTAATTTTTCCAGTGCCACCTCGGGTAGTCTTCAGCCGGTCTCGTAATCTGCATGACATCCTAACTTCATCTAAGACAAGCGTTCCCGATAATGTCGGTTGTCGACCTTGCAAGAAGCCGTGATGCAAGGTTTGCGCGCATATGAAAACGTCAGATATTGCTAAAAGCACTGCTTCCGAATTCTTCTATAAGATTAAGGGTAATTTCACGTGCGACACCTACAACTGTATCTATTTGCTGGAGTGTTCCGTCAGCAATTTACACTACATTGTACAAACCGAAACGCCCTTCAGATACCGATTTAACAACCATAAGTGTCATGCTGCCACTATTCCGAACCTTCCACTATCAAAACACGTGCGCATTCCGGGCCACTCATTTGATAATATTACAGCTACAATCCTTCAATCTGGTTTCCGTTCCCACCATGAAAGAGAGCTTCGAGAATCGTATTTAATCTATAACTTTAAGGCCGTCACTTGTGGTATGAATGAAAGTGCTGGCAAACTTTCCTTTCTACCCATTTAGTTCCTCTTGACTTTCCCCGTTATTATTACCGCTACATTTTTACGCAGGTAGACTAGTTCCCTATTTCATTTCATTTTCTCTCGGATCATGACGAGATGTTGCGCACGCGCTTATGTTGATCTATAATCTGTGCTCAGTTGAAACTATCACGTATTTTCGTTTTGGTAACACATATGTACTGTCGCTTTATTTTTGCACTCCGTTTTCGCCCGCAAATGCGCATGCGTACATTCCCGCTTTTCTTGTCCTATCACGCGTGCTGTTCACCACGTGCTTTTAACAATCGCTTGTCAGCCAATAATAGTACTACGCTAAGTCATTGGTCGTCTTATATTGCGTTGATGTCGCATGTGTGCATCACTCCGACGAAGGCCGGTCCCACGGCCGAAACGTCATTCCTTCCCCGAACAATTTTTCCTACGTGCTTGATATATTTTTTTGAACTGTTATTTCCGCGTAGTATGTTATCCCTTCATTGTTTATTTAAATATATATATATATATATATATATATGTCATGCTAGAAGAGTTTGCCGTCTTCTGCGCTCGGAGTGGTGGCGGCAAGCGCGGTTCTTCAAAAACTGTTTGCGTGTTTGCTGTGGTGCTGACGGTAACGACCGTCGGAAGCGGCGACTTTACGCTGATTGGTGCTCAACCACGGATGCCGCGACAGAGTTCCTTTGGAGGGCTGTCCTACGGACGCTACCACCACGACCAAAGGCGGACAAAGGTACAGGACGGGTTGTACTTCTTGGAGGTGCTCACATTGAAGAAAATGACCGTAAAATCCTGGGGCTCGGACCCAAATTTGCCTTTGAACCATGGTTTACTGCCACAGAGAAATTAGCAATGACTCATTCCGTCGCTAACCAGGTTTCCGAGCCCAACCGATCATTTTGTTTAAAACAGTGCATTGATGTGGTTTCGAAGTACAATACGCGATCCAGTCGAGACGGACACTCGCGACGCTTAGTAGGTTCTTTTGCCGCCAGTAATTTGCGGCTTCTGGTGTCTGACAAGGAAGGCTCATTTGTTGTGATGCCTGCGGGCATGTTTCAGGATAAGGCTGCTCTAGCAATGCAAAAAAAACTTCAAACCAGTCACTTGCAAGCCGGCATCTGTTAAAAAGCAGGCACTGGCTTTGCTGTCGGATCTAAAGCTTGAACGACTGAGGTTCTTGGCGAGGAATTCCAAAAGCCTGGAGTTGCAGGTGTTCTTCACCGCCAAGACGCACAAACCTGAAATACCCTTTCGGGCAATTGTGTCGGAGCATGGCTCGTGGCAGCACGTTATCTCGGGCTACCTACAGACCCACCTTAGCTCATTAAATGTAGTGGATCCGTTCTTGACTAGCAATTCACAACAAGTTGTTGATTTCTTGGGGAATCAGAACCTCATGAAAAATACTGCCTTCAGTGTTGACGTCCAGGACTTGTTCTACTCTTTGCCGCATGATTTTCTGTTACAATGTGTTAAGGATACTATCACAGAACTAAATGATGAAACGCGGTTTGTTGATAAATGTGGTGTATCTGCGCAAAGCTTTCTTGAACTTCTCCGCTCTTATCTTGATTCTACTTTTGTATCATGGCAAGGCGATTTGTTTGTTCAGGCCTCAGGTGTCTGCATTGGCTCCAGAGTTGCCCCGGTTCTCAGTGACATTTTGTTAAGTAGGATTGACCGTGATCTGGAGCGAGATTTCGAGGGTTGGGGCACGCGTATATTTAGGTATGTAGATGATTACTTAGCCTTTGTGGAAAGTGATAGTCGCACACATGGTATGGTGAACATTCTAAAAGCATTTAGGGAAAGGGGGCATGGTCTTCAGTTCACGTGTGAGGTTCCCAACCATAATAAAGAGCTTCAGTTTCTTGATCTAACTTTGCGATTTCAGAATGAGCATGTGTGTTGGATCTACGCTCCCAGATCGGAAAAGCCCCTCCTAAACTTCAAATCTGCCCATTCAAAGCTGGTAAAAAATGGTATTGTCTCTTCATGTCTGTTCTCAGCAATCTCGAAATCGTGTTTTCATGCCACAGAGGAAAGCTTCCGGAATCAGTGTGATCGCCTAAAGACGGCTGGTTTTCCCACCCCCTTTCTGGTTTCTGCATCGGAGCGTTTACTAAAGAGAGTGAAAACCAGTGCGCAGTCTGCCAACCAACCAGAAACTTCACAATGTGAGCGAAAGCGTTATGCAGTGATTCCATATGTTCATTCCATTTCTCATAGACTAAGGAAACTCGCGGGGCAGTATGGGGCTGATGTTGTTTTTTCGGGTGGAAATAAATTAGGCAGCTTGTGTGGCAAGATTGATAGACCCGCTAAGGGGGGATGCTAGGGCAGTCGATAACGCTTGCGCAGTCAAGCATGTTAAGAAGTACACCGCGTGTTCTTCCGGGGTGGTATATAGAATTCCTTGCACGTGCGGCAGTGTCTACATCGGACAGACTGCAAGATGTGTTAATATCAAGCTGCGTGACCATGACAATTTGAAGGGTGGGGTCTCATCTCACCTCGCCAGCCATTGCCGTGATTGCGGTTGCACGCCTTCGTTTGCGCAAACCTCAATCATCAATCGCCATCATAATCAACGCGCACGTGAAATAACTAAGGCATACCACATGGCGAAGTGTGATAGCCATTGCATTAGTCAGCCATCTATTTCGTTATCGGAACAAGAAATCCGTTTCATTGATCGACTGTAATCTGGTGTGGTGAGGGTTTTTGTTTTTTCCTGCATATATATATATGTGTATTTTTCCAAATAAAAATTTCAGTTGTTAGACCAGCGCCTGTCCTGTCCTCTTCTTCGCTTTGTCTTGTGTCAATTTGTGCGCTACCCAACGATGGATAAGTTCCAACTCGCCCGCCTCTCACTTCTACTATATATATATATATATATATATATATATATTTATTCAGCTACGGCGTCGCCTCCACACACCCGATCCACTTCCGGAGCCCCTGCATATTACTGCGATATTACAAGTTGTATTGCGACGTCTCTATGCAGGACTGGTGAGTTTGTAAAGCAGGAAACTTACATTCACTGCATTGCCAATCCGATGAAGTTATTTTCAATGTAATTCCAAGACGATGCGTGGCTGTGTGGTAGAACACCTGCTTGCCGCGCGGACGGCCTGGGTTCGATCCTCACTCTGACGCGGAAATTTTAAATGCGAAGCATTTCTTAGCGTACTTGGGCGAGTTTGAGCGTATCTATCTATCTATCTATCTATCTAGCCGCCTACGACTTTGTGCTGTCGTGGCAGTATCGTTAGTGGGATTTATACGAAAATTGGTGTGGCATAGTAAGGCTATATTAAGAAGATGAATGACTGGTCATATCATGAAAATCATGACTCACTTGTCATGAAAACCATGATTTACACGCCATAGCCGTAGTGCTCCTGAGGCCGTTTTCTTAACTTGATATATCCAAAAATTGGTACGATGAGATATTTTTGCATGACCAACAAGATTACAAATGGTAATGTGAAAATCATGACATGCATGTCATATACAACATGATTTACATGCACGCTCATGGTGCGCTGACTGCCGTTTCGCTAGCTTGATAGACACCATATTTGGTATTGCGTGACGTGACTGTGTGACGAACATAAATGCCAAGTGGTCATATGGAAGTCATGACATGTCATGTGCAACATGACTTGCATGCCACGCTCATGGTGCGCTCGCGGCCGTTTCGCTAGCTTGATATGCACCAAATTTGGCATTGCATGACGTGACTGTATGACGAACATAAATGACAAGTGGTATTATGGAAATCGTGACATGTCATGTGCGACATGACTTGGATGCCGTGCTCTTGGCACGCTCACGGGCGTTTCGCTAGCTTGACATAAAACAAATTTGGTATTGCGTGACGTTACTGTACAACAAACATAAATGATAAGTGGTAATATTGTCACGTGGTTGTGACGTCGACGAAGGCAGCAGGCGACGTGTCCAAGATGAAACTGTTTATTAGTCCGAACTTGTGGCCGGTAAACGGAAAGTAAGATTACAGTAATACACGCTGGCGCTAATAGCGGCGAACAGAGCGTCGGCCGTCCATCAACTGACGAGCGGTGAAGTGCGTCGGCATTTATAAGTGTGGCATCGAATATTCCAGCCTTATCGCTGGTTGTCGCGCAAGCTCTGGAATAAGCTCGAGTGTCCGCGTTTTGCACGCATCTTAACAAAAATGATACGCAACAATCGCGAAGCTTCTCAAACAAAGAGGCGCGGTTTGCGATGAGCGTTGCTCACAGTCTTTGTGGGCGAAAACCGAATACAGCAACAGCGAAAATTAGAAACGCGCGTGGCAATGGCCCCCCTCTGAAAAAGCATCGTCCCTGTGCTTAAAACAGAACCCGGGGGGGGGGGGGGGGGGCGGGGGGAATGCATGCAACAACAAATAACAAGAATAAAGCAAGAAAGTGCAATAGTAAACCAATAAGTGCAGTCCTCAGGTTCACTAACGCGCGTAATACGGTTTGAGGCGCACGTCATGGACGACTTCAGGTCGCGCACGGCGCGGTTGAGAGTTCGTAATACCGTCCGGGACAACCTCGTAGTCCAGAGCGCCTAGACGTCGAAGCACTTTGTACGGCCCGAAGTATCGCCGAAGAAGTTTTTCACAGAGTCCACGTCGGCGTATCGGCGTCCACACCCAAACGCGGTCGCCGGGCTGGTATTCCACGAAGCGTCGCCGAAGATTGTAGCGGCAGCTGTCGGTCGTCTGCTGATTCTTGATTCTCAGGCGGGCGAGTTGTCGGGCTTCCTCGGCGCGCTGTAAGTAGGCGGTGACGTCGATTTTTTCTTTGTCGGTGACGTTTGGTAACATGGCGTCGAGTGTCGTTGCCGGGCTCCGTCCGTAGACCAGCTTGTATGGCGTCATCTGCGTCATTTCTTCTACGGCCGTGTTGTACGCGAAAGTCACGTACGGAAAGATCGCATCCCACGTCTTGTGCTCGACGTCGACGTACATGGCCAGCATGCCGGCGATGGTCTTGTTGAGACGCTCGGTGAGGCCATTGGTCTGTGGGTGGTAGGCGGTGGTCCGGTGGTGGCTTGTCTGGCTGTATCTCAAGATTGCGTGAGTTCTCATCACCTCTGTCGGTGATGAGAACCTCTGAGGGGCACCATGTCGAAGAACGATGTTCTCAACGAAGAACTTGGCTACCTCGGTGGCACTGCCTTTAGGCAGGAGCGTAGGGTTCCGTCTTTTTTCTTCACTAACACCACGGGTGACGCCCACGGACACTTTGAAGGCTGTATGATGTCGTCGCGTAGCATTCTTGATGGCCTCGCGTTCCCGCGTTGAAACTCTGTACGGGCTCTGACGTATAGGCCTGGCACTTTCGTCTGTTATGTTGCGGTGTTGTGCGACTGGGGTCTGTCGAACTCTTGACGACGACGAAAAGCACTCCCTGTATTGCAGGAGCAGGGTTTTGAGCTGTTCTTGTTTATGCGTCGGAAGGCTCGGATTGACGTCGAAAGCTAGTTGATGAGCTTGGTTCGTCGTAGCATGCTCGGTAGACTCGGCAAGGGCGTGGGCTGTGCTGACTTCTACAATTTCTTTGATGTACGCGACCGTCGTGCCTTTGCTGACATGTTTGTCTTCGTTGCTGAAGTTCGTGAGCATCACTGTTGCTTTCCCTTCACGCAACTCGGCGATGCCTCTAGCGACGCAAATATGAC
>JALIZH010002317.1:0-23799 GCA_030522465.1 Rhipicephalus appendiculatus
CTGCGCAAAATCGGCCTATATAAAAGTAAAATATAGTTGGAAACTTAAGTTTGAAGACCGTAGGCCGTAACCAAACCATTATGGGTGTGTTCCAATACTCACCGTAGACGGCAAAGTAGACGGCTAAATGGACAGCGGCCATCTTAAGTCCCGTTCCAATTCTCGCGTAGACGGCAAAATAGACAGCTTCGCGAAGACAGCATTATAGTGAACTAGATAGGGGTAGTGGGACGAGGGCGGTCCTCGCGACGAGGCCGTTTGCACGGAAGCCGCTGGGCGGCGCTGCGGCGCCTTTCTCCTGAAGCGCACCACAGCGGGCGCTTGTTCGCCGCGCATTCAAATGAAGAATGCGATATGTTTAAAGTTGGTGCTTGACTCCCGAGTGCCTAGGTTGTACACTGTGTCAACAAAAAAAAAAATAAATAAATAAATAGTTTTGTCTTGAAAGCTCTAAGCAGTGGGATTTTAGGGACAAAGCTGCCTGTAATAAAGTTTTTGGAACTGCGCGTGGCTACTCAGAAAGAACGGATGCGGCCCAACACCGCCGATGTGGTGCATGCCAAAAAAAAAAAAATGAGAGATAAACAACTGAAAGAATGCATAAACAACTGAAGAATTCGTCAAGGTCGACGGAGCCTTGAATCTGACCGGACGATGAAACGCTGAAGAGCTCGGAGAGCTTGATTTGATCGATGAGGAGACCTCCATATGTTTTTTATATTCATTTTCAGAATATTCATTGCTGTCATATTAAAGCCAAATGCCGACCTATACGACTTCATATATTTTTAATGGTCGCTTTCCTTGGAAAGACCAATTGAGATCTCGTGTTTCCGAATATGGTCATAGAAGCATGGGCTCTTGAGCTTAATTAAAATACATTCAAGGAGTCAGTCTTGCGCGTATTTCATGTCTTTCCTGCTTGCTCTCTTCGATACTTTTAAGCATTGTCGCACACTAGCCTGTTGCTTTCAAGGCAGGCGCATTAAGCTTTTTTCCTGCACCTCATCAATTAATTTTAGCATTTTTTGCTCTCATTTCGTCGAGCTGCTCTGCCAGTCTGTATCTTAGTTCTCATGCAGCGATTTTTCTCCCCGAGAATCCGCAGCCTTGCAACTGGCGTCCTTTACAGCTTTCTATCATTTGCATCGCTTCTTCGAGTGAGTGAAGCCTTCGGCAAGTACTTGTACGAAATACAGGCAGAACCTGCAGAGGGTTGAAAAAAAATCATTACATCAGGTGGTAATGTCATTCACTAGGCCCTTTTGCTTATAATTCGAGAACTGACGAGGAAATTACTAAACAAAGAAAGCAGTGTCGAAACGAGAAGGAACTTAAGCATAATGCTAATAACATTGCGAACGAAAGAGTCGACGTTGCCGAAAAATATGCAAAGACATTACGCATTAACTTTCACTTTTCTAAGAGCAAAACGCGTTCATTTAGTTTGATGCTAGATTCTCAGCAATAAAACGTTTCTAGGTGCGCGCGGCCTTTGCCCACTAAAATGAAATGGCTGGCTAGATATATTTTCACGTACTCATCTGTTTCATTCATAGTCCTTTTGCATTTGAAGCTCTGGACAAATCCATCTGCAACAATCATTTGTTGCTTCAATCCCCTCGGTAATGGGCACAGCAGCAAAATCTTCCAACATGCCTGCTCCTTTGCCAACTTGCATTGGAGTTCTCACTGTAGTTCATCAATACATTTTTTTCCAACGCTGACAGTGTTTTTCTCACGATCCAGACAAGCCATAATGTGCCCAACACCGTCATAGTTAGGAAATTTACGGGGCGCCCAGTGCTCCATGGGTCTGGGAACTTCACTCAATTCAAAGGTGCGATTCTCGTCACTGTTGTTCGCAGCTTAGCTCGTCTTTATGTCGTCCTCTTGTAGGCACCGCCTTTTTGTTTGGTAGCCGTGGAGGTGAAAGGAAGCTATCTTCTTTGTGGGCCGTTCGCTCGAGGAATTTTTTGAAGGTACGTGGAGAGTTTCCTGGGCACTGTATCTGGCGAGAGAGATAGCATCCCACGGGGTAAACGCACCTCTTTGCCGTCGATTACGTCTACGTAATTTCTCAGTATATATTTTCCTTCCAAATGAAGCTCGCACACGGCGTCAATCACTTCCAGCGGCTGGTCCTTGCGGCGTAGACTGTATATTCCGTTCCCACGCGCGGCGCATTTCGTCATTCTCGGGGACACTGAACAGACAGCTTCGGGGCATCTTTCCCAAACCAATAATTCTTTCGCCGAGATTTCGCTAAATCAGCGTTACGTTCTTCAGACCACCGAAAATACCACGCACAAGCGACTACAATCGTCAGCGCCTGTTGACCGAACGCACGTTGCTTTGATGAGGCCAATGAGGCTTCAGGAGAAAGGCGCAGTGGCGCCACCACGCCGCACACGAAGATTTCCGTGCGTTTCGCCTCGCCGCCGCTGCTTGCCGCCGCTCTCCGCTCGTCCCACTACCCCTATCTAGTACACTCTAACAGCATCGGAGACGAATACGATGCAGGCTACTTTGCTGTCCAAACAAGATGGCGGCTCAGCGAAATGGCCGGATAGCTCGGATCTCGCCGATGTGGTCGTCTGCGCTCAAGCAGACGCTTTTCCAGGCGCTAAATGTGAGCTAATTTCAATTTTTCGTAGATGTGAACACGAAAGAAGCCAAAAAAAGTAACACTCAAGTTTTTTTTTTTTTTTCTCTTGTCGACGCGAGGTGGCGTCACGTCTCGTAGACGCCATCCAGACGCGTTCCATTTCTCGAACAACATAGGCTCCATGCTGTCTTCTAAGCCGTCAGCGTAGACTGTCTACGATGCTGTCTAGAATTGGAACACAGCCTATTTTGGCATATTTGAGTGTTTATTATGCATAAATTTCCCTTTCAATGAGGGGTAGCTCAACCCAAAAATATCTCTGGAGGCAGCCATCTCTAACACGGCATTGCGCACAGAGCAGAGACAACTTTTAACAGAGTACATATCCGCGATCAAAGTAACGCGGTAGTATTCGAAGCATTGCGGGCAAGCACCCCAGTTAGGTGAATGAGATTTTTCCTAAGACAAGCAGGATAATAATCGACAGAGGGTAGGGTCAACCTGGAGCAGACCTTGAACCCGCATTCAAAGCAACGTCTAAACATTCCAAGCGCTGCAGTGAAGTAAGTTGTTTCTTCCAAGGAGAAGTATTGAGTTCCATGGAGTTACGGGAAGGACACGCGAGCTGCGAGGAAGGTCAAGTTAAGAACTGATCCGCAGTCAATGTAGAATTCAAAAGTGCTAAGAAAGTGCGACACACACCCTATTTACAGGTAGAGCATAAGCTTCGCATGCAAGATGTCCGTGGTTCGAATCCCGGTGCCGGACAGGTTCCGCGCGATGGAATTGCAAGGCCTGGGGTGCGGCCTCACTGGCGACCACAGCCGGTTATGCACTCCCTCACCAGAGCAGGATTGGCCATCCTGGTGCAGAACTTGGCCACTACTTCCCACATGAATACACCAATTAACCTTCGGCCCTCAGTCCCCAGCGGCTGCGAAGCAACTGACCAAGGCGGCGGTCAGAACTGCGACGCAGCGGAGGGTGCTAAGAATCTCTGGGTCCGGACAGGCCGCCATTGGAATCTGAACTTGGCTACGTTTAACACTCGAACGTTATCTAGTGAGGCGAGTCTAGCTTTGCTATTCGAGGAATTAGAGGGTGTTAAATGGGATGTAATAGGGCTCAGCGAAGTTAGGAGGACACATGAGGCTTATACACTGCTAAAGAACGGACACGTCCTATGCTATCGGGGCTTAGTTGACAGAAGAGAACTAGGGGTGGGGTTCCTTTCCATAGAAGTATAGCTGGCAACATAGAGGAATACTATTGTCACGTGGTCGTGACGTCGACGAAGGCAAGAGTCGGCGTGTCAAAGAAGAAACTCTTTATTAGGCCGAACTTGTGGCCGGAAAACTGAAGGTCAGACTACAGCACTACACACTGGCAGTGATAGCGGCGAACAGAGCGTCGACCGTCGATAATCTGAACATCGTTGGAGCGCGCCGGCTTTTATGCATCACGCGTCGAACATTCTAGCCTTATCACTGGTCATCGCGCAAGCTCTGGAATAATCTCGAGTGGTCGCGTCTTGCGCGCAATCTTAACAAAACGATCGACAATAATCGCGAAGTTTCTCGAATGCTAAGGCGTGGTCTGCGCCGAGCGTTACTGACAGTCTTTGCGGGCGGAAACCGAATACAGCAAACGCGAAAATAAGAAACGCGCGTGGCAATGCCCCCCCTCTGAAAAAGCATCGTCCCGATGCTTAAAACGGAACACGGGGGAAAAAATGCATGCAACAATAAACAACAACAATAAAGCAAGAAATCACAATAATAAAGCAATAGGTGGAGTCCTCAGGTTCACTAACGCGCGTAGTACGGCTTGAGGCGTACGACATGGACGACTTCAGGTCGCGCACGGCGCCGTTGAGAGTTCGTAATGCCGTCCGTGACAACCTCGTAGTACAGAGCGCCTAGACGTCGAAGCACTTTGTATGGCCCGAAGTATCGCCGAAGAAGTTTTTCACAAAGTCCACGTCGGCGTATCGGCGTCCACACCCAAACGCGGTCGCCGGGCTGGTATTCCACGAAGCGTCGTCGAAGGTTGTAGCGGCGGCTGTCGGTCGCCTGCTGATTCTTGATACGTAGGCGGGCGAGTTGTCGGGCTTCTTCGGCGCGCTGTAGGTAGGCGCTGACGTCGATGTTTTCCTCGTCAGTGACGTTTGGTAACATGGCGTCAAGCGTCGTTGATGGGTTCCGTCCGTAGACCAACTTGTACGGCGACAGCTGCGTCGTTTCTTGCACTGCCGTGTTGTATGCGAAGGTCACGAACGGAAGGATGGCACCCCATGTCTTGTGCTCGACGTCGACGTACATGGCCAGCATGTCGGCGATGGTCTTGTTTAGACGCTCGGTGAGGCCGTTGGTCTGTGGGTGATAGGCGGTGGTGCGGCGATGGCTTGTTTGGCTGTATCTCAAAATGGCCTGAGTTAGCTCTGCAGTAAAGGCCGTACCTCTGTCGGTGATGAGGACCTCTGGGGCGCCATGACGCAGGACAATGTCTTCAACGAAGAATTTCGCTACCTCGGCTGCACTGCCTCTAGGTAGGGCCCTTGTTTCGGCGTAGCGGGTGAGGTAGTCCGTAGCTACGACGATCCATTTGTTCCCGCAAGTCGACGTAGGAAACGGCCCCAGTAGGTCCATACCGATTTGCTGGAACGGGCGGTGAGGTGGTTCGATCGGCTGAAGGAAGCCTGCTGGTCTTGTCGGCGGTGTCTTGCGTCGCTGACAGTCTCGACATGTCCTGACGTAACGAGCGACGTCGGCGGCAAGGCGTGGCCAGTAGTACTTCTCTTGTATCCTTGCGAGCGTGCGGGAAACACCGAGGTGTCCAGCCGTCGGGTCGTCGTGTAGGGCCAGGAGGACTTCTGGCCTCACTGCTGAAGGAACCACGAGGAGGTGTTCGGCTCGAATGGGCGAGAAGCTCTTCTTTAGGAGAACTCCATTTCGCAGGAAGAACGACGCCAGTCCTCTCTTGAATACCTTCGGAACAGTGGTGCTCTTGCCCTCGAGTAACTCCATAAGGCCCCTTAGTTCTGGGTCCGCTCGCTGTCACTCGGCGAAGTCGTCGGCACTTATGGTTCCCAGGAAGCAGTCATCATCCAGGTCGTCCTGCGGCGGTGGGTCGACGGGGGGCACGAGATAGGCAGTCGGCGTCGGAGTGTTTTCTCCCGGACTTGTAAACGACGGTAATGTCGAATTCTTGAAGTCTTAGACTCCATCTTGCGAGACGACCTGAAGGGTCCTTCAAGTTAGCTAGCCAACACAAGGCGTGGTGGTCGCTCACAACTTTGAAAGGCCTCCCGTAGAGATAGGGGCGGAACTTTGACGTAGCCCAGACGATGGCGAGGCACTCCTTTTCTGTTGTGGAATAGTTGGCCTCTGCCTTGGATAGCGACCGGCTAGCATAACTGATGACCCTTTCCAGTCCGTCCGTCCTCTGCACAAGGACGGCGCCGAGTCCCACGCTGCTTGCGTCGGTGTGCACTTCTGTTTCGGCGTGTTCGTCGAAATGCGCAAGTAACGGAGGCGTTTGCAGGCGTCGTTTTAGTTCTTGAAATGCTTCCTCTTGTGGCGTTTCCCACTTGAACTCGACGTCGGTTCTGGTCAGGTTAGTGAGTGGCTCGGCGATGTGGGCAAAATTTTTGACGAACCGCCTGTAATAGGCGCACAGGCCAAGAAATCGACGGACGGCCTTCTTGTCGGCGGGTGGCGGGAATGTAGCGATGGCGGCTGTCTTCTGAGGGTCGGGGCGTACTCCGGACTTACTTATCACGTGGCCCAAGAACAAAAGTTCTTCGTACGCAAAGCGGCACTTTTCTGGCTTGAGTGTGAGTCCGGAGGTCTTGATTGCTTGAAGTACAGCTTCAAGTCGCCGGAGGTGTTCGTCGAAGTTTGCGGAAAACACAACGACGTCGTCCAAGTACACAAGGCAAGTCTGCCACTTCAAGCCGGCCAGTACAGTATCCATAACACGTTGGAAGGTCGCGGGGCCCGAGCAAAGACCGAACGGCATGACCTTGAACTCGAACAGGCCGTCTGGTGTTATAAAGGCCGTCATTTCTCGGTCTCTCTCGTCGACTTCGATCTGCCAGTAGCCTGTCTTCAGGTCCATCGAGGAAAAGTACTTCGTGTTGTGGAGTCGATCCAAGGCGTCGTCTATACGTGGGAGGGGATACACGTCCTTCTTCGTGATCTTGTTCAGGCGACGATAGTCGACGCAGAAACGTAGAGTTCCGTCCTTCTTCTTCACCAATACCACGGGAGACGCCCAGGGACTCTTGGACGGCTGGATGATGTCGTCGCGAAGCATTTCGTCGACTTGTTTCTTTACGGCTTCTCGTTCTCGCGTAGAAACTCGATACGGGCTCTGACGGATTGGTCGGGCACTTTCTTCTGTTATGATACGATGTTTCGCGACTGGGGTCTGTCGAATTCTTGACGACGACGAGAAGCAGTCCTTAAATTGCAGGAGCAGACTTTTGAGCTGGTCTTGCTTGTGCTTCGGGAGCCTCGGGTTGACGTCGAAATCTATTCCGGGACCTTGATTCGTCGAAGCAGGTTCAGTAGCATCGGAGAGGGCGAAAGCATTGCTGGTGTCCACGAATTTCTCGATGTAGGCGACCGTCGTACCAATGTTAAGGTGCCTATATTCGTGGCTGAAGTTTGTGAGCAGTACCTTTGCTTTGCCATCACGCAATTCGGCGATGCCTCTTGCGACGCAAATTTGACGGTTCAGGAGTAGGTGCTGATCGCCCTCGATGACGCATTCATGGTTCGCAGGTTTTGCGGTGCCGACGGAAATAATGACGCTGGAGCGCGGCGGAACGGTCACCTGTTCTTCCATCACATTCAATGCATGGTTCCCTGGCGTTGCGTGGGGCGGGAGCGCTTCGTCTGAGGTTAGTGTTATCGACTCAGACCTCAGGTCGATGACGGCGCCGTGGTCACTTAGGAAGTCCATTCCAAGTATCACATCCCTGGAGCAGTTTTGTAGGATTACAAAGCTCGCAGGATAAGTCCGGTTATTGATGGTGACTCTCGCCGTGCAGACTCCAATCGGCGTTATCAGGTGGCCTCCAGCTGTCCGGATTTCGGGTCCACTCCAAGCGGTCTTTACTTTCTTCAGCTTGGTGGCGAATGACCCACTGACGACGGAATAGTCGGCCCCAGTGTCGACGAGAGCGGTGACGTTGTGACCGTCGATGAGAACGTCGAGGTCGCTAGTCCGTCGCCTTGCGTTGCGGTTAGCTCGCGGCGTCGGATCACGGCTGCGTCGATTTGTTGCACTGCTTCCATCATGTTGCGTCGTCAGGTCTAGCTCGGTCCGCGAGGTTTCGTCGGCAGGGCTCTGTCTGCTTCGCGTCGTGTTCAGCAGGTTTCGTCGCGTCGTCGGCGTCGGCGGAGGATCTTCGGTAGTTCGACGTACAGCAACCGCACCTCCATCGGTTGCTGCCCTTAGTTTTCCGGGTAAGGGCTCGGAGATCGGCCCCGAGCCGGACTGGTGTACTGCCTGCGATGAGGTGAGGTGTAGCGGCCTGGCGACGGCGAACGGGAAGGTCGTCGGGGTGTCCACTGCGCTCCTGTGAGGTAGTCGGCGATGTCGCGAGGTCGTTCACCCCGCTGCGGACACGGCGCGTTGACGGCGAAACCGCGCAGCCCCATCTGTCGGTACTGGCAGCGGCGGTAGGTGTGGCCGGCCTCCCCGCAATGGTAGCAGAGCGGGCGGTTGTCAGGAGCGCGCCAGACGTCGGTTTTTCTCGGCGCGTAGCGCTGGCCGACAGGAGGACGGTAGGGCGTCGGTGGTGGCGGCAGCGGCGGCGCCTGGCGATGGAACTGCGGCGACGAGGTGACTTGATGTCGCGGAGCGGGAACAGGACGGCGGACTGCAGCAGCGTAGGTTATAGCCTCCGGATGTGGCTGCGGTGGTTCGGGAACTCCCAACGCCTGTTGGACCTCATCCCGAACGATGTCGGTGATCGAGTCCACTTGAGGTTGTGGCGAGGGTAACAGCTTCCGCAGTTCCTCTCTCACGATCACTCGGATCGTTTCGCGCAGGTCGGCGGAGCAGAGCCCTTGGATGTCGGCGAAATGTGGAGTCGAACGGCGATTGTACTGCCGGTTGCGCATCTCCAGGGTCTTCTCAATAGTCGTCGCTTCCGAGACGAAATCCTCGACACTCGTCGGTGGGTTCCGCATCAGTCCCGCGAAGAGCTCCTGCTTGACTCCTCGCATCAGGAGGCGAACCTTCTTCTCTTCGAGCATTTCGGGGTCTGCGTGGCGGAACAGTCTCAGCATCTCTTCCGTGAAGAGCGCCACGTTCTCATTTGGCAGCTGAACACGTGTTTCCAGCATAGCTTCTGCCCTCTCCTTTGCGGACGACGCTTGTGAACGTGGCAAGGAACCTGGTGCGAAAAATGTCCCACGTGGTCAGGCTTCGCTCTTGGTTCTCGAACCAGGTCCGAGCGGCGTCCTCCAAAGCGAAATAGGCGTGTCTTAGCTTGTCGTCGTTGTCCCAGTGGTTGAAAGTGGCCACACTGTCGTATGCTTCCAGCCAGCTTTCTGGATCTTCAAATGATGATCCGCGGAATTTTGGTGGTTCTTTAGGCTGCCGGATCACGATTGGTGTAGGCGGCGCAGGGGTTGTCATCGTGCCTGCGGTTGACGTCGCTGGCTTGGAGTGCCTGGTGTGTTCGGCAAGAAGCCCGTACTCTGGCTCGAGGCCCCTCTGCCTGCGGCTGCTTCGACTTTCCGGGTTGTCCTTTGTGTCGTCTTCTTCGCGGGTCGGGCTTGGGTCAGTACCTCGCGGGGGGCGTCTGGAGCATGGACGAAGCAGCACCTCCACCAGATGTCACGTGGTCGTGACGTCGACGAAGGCAAGAGTCGGCGTGTCAAAGAAGAAACTCTTTATTAGGCCGAACTTGAGGCCGGAAAACTGAAGGTCAGACTACAGCACTACACACTGGCAGTGATAGCGGCGAACAGAGCGTCGACCGTCGATAATCTGAACATCGTTGGAGCGCGCCGGCTTTTATGCATCACGCGTCGAACATTCTAGCCTTATCACTGGTCATCGCGCAAGCTCTGGAATAATCTCGAGTGGTCGCGTCTTGCGCGCAATCTTAACAAAACGCTCGACAATAATCGCGAAGATTCTCGAATGCTAAGGCGTGGTCTGCGCCGAGCGTTACTGACAGTCTTTGCGGGCGGAAGCCGAATACAGCAAACGCGAAAATAAGAAACGCGCGTGGCACTATAGTATTAGTGAGAGGGTGGCAAGCATCGTTATTAAGTTTAATAAGAGGTACAAGATGAAGGTATAGAAACCATCGTGAGAGCGCAACAAAACATGACACACAAGAAGGAGAAACACGATGCTCTCTCACGATGGTTTCTATGTCAAAGCACCAACTCGCCCAACAGTCAACTCTTCTGAAGATGAAGGTAGTACAGGCATACGCACCTACATGCAGCCATGATGATCAATTGGTTGAACGCTTCTACGAAGACGTAGAATCAGCAATGAGTAAGGTAAAGACACAGTATAGTGTACTGATGGGCGACTTTAATGCCAAGGTAATATAATAATATCTGGGGTTTAACGTCCCAAAACCACGATATGATTATGAGAGACGCCGTAGTGGAGGGCTCCGGAAATTTTGACCACCTGGGGTTCTTTAACGTGCACCTAAATCTAAGTACACGGGCCTCAAACATTTTCGCCTCCATCGAATGCCAAGGTAGGCAAGAAGCAGGCTGGAGACCATGCAGTGGGGGGAATATGGCATCGGCTCTAGAAATGCCAGAGGAGAGTTACTAGTAGAGTTCGCAGAACGCAATAATTTACTGATCTTGAACACCTTCTACAGAAAACGGGCTAATCGTAAGTGGACGTGGAGGAGTCCTAATGGCGAAACTAAAAATGAAATAGACTTCATTCTGTGTGCTCACCCGGGCATTGTACAGGATGTGGAAGTAGTTGGCAAGATCCGATGCAGTGACCATAGAATGGAAAGGTCTCGAATTCGCCTAGAGTTGAGAAAGGAACGGCAGAAACTGATACGCAAGAAGCCAATTAATGAGCTAGCGCTGAGAGGGAAAGTACAGGAATTCAGAGTTTTGCTTCAGAATAGGTTCGAGGCTCTAACCGAGGAAACCGACGTTAGCCAAGAGAACAGACTTTTGGGCTAGTTGGTTTGTAACGTTCATTGAAGCCATAGCGCTAATCAGACAGGGACCACAGAAAGAGGACGAGACGTGCTCTTCTCACAACTGAATTTTTTATTCCGGAAACATGTTGTACTTATACAGCATTGAAAACCGCAAACATCACCAGAAAACCGTATCACACGCGCAATCCTGCATCATTCAGATACGCGATTTCCTTAGCACTTAAAGCAATCGAGGGCGCACTGACACAATTGGCATTTTCTCTTGCAATCAACCAAGCCTCGACAATCTCTCGCGTATCTTTATCACCGTTCATATACGGAACTACACACTCATTGAACAGAGGTTGGCAGCCGCAGTCATTACAATGCACTGATACATGCCCGTCGCGGTAACAGTTGAGCTTCTGGTTGTGCTCTCTGAGCCTATCATTCAGGCACCTGCCTGTCTGCCCGATATACACTTTGCCGCACGAGAATGGGAACCGATAGACTACACTTTGTGCACAGGCCACGAAAGGGCGCTGGTGCTTCGCGCATCCTCGGCGTTTCTTGTGAAAAGGGTCAGTAGCCCTACAACAGCTCATCAATTTTTGAAGGAGCGGAAAACACTACATCTACTTCCGCTTTGCTGGCCACCTTCTTTAAGTTGTGGGATAACCCGTGCATATAAGGCTAGGATACTATCTTCCGCCTGTCCTGACTGCGCCTGCTCGAGCTTGCCGATTCTCTTAACTTCCTTAACGCCTTCTCCGCCACTGACAGGAGCACGTGAGCAGGGTAGCCTGCCTCCAGCAGCCGCTCTTTTTGTCTGGAGAAGCTGACTTGCATTCGGTGGGGGCAAGACTGGGGGGCAAGTGGGGGCAAGTGCTAAGGAAATCGCGTATCTGAATGATGCAGGATTGCGCGTGTGATACGGTTTTCTGGTGATGTTTGCGGTTTGCAATGCTGTATAAGTACAACATGTTTCCGGAATAAAAAATTCAGTTGTGAGTAGCGCACGTCCCGCCCTCTTTCTGTGGTCCCTGTCTTTTTAGCGCTATGCCTTCAATGAACCGACGTTAGCGTTTACGCAATGAACGACAATCTCACGAGTATCATTAAGGAGTGTGCAATGGAAGTCGGGGGGTACAGTCATTAGACGGGATACCGGCAAGATGTCCCAGGAGACGAAAAACCTCATTAAGAGATGTCAAACCATGAAAGCCTCAAATGCAACAGACAAAATAGAGCTGGCGGAGCTTTCGAAGTTAATCAATAGGTGTAAGGTTGCCGATATAAGAAGGTATAACATGAAGAGAATTGAGCATGCTGTGAAGAGCGGAAGAAGCCTAAAAGCTGTGAAGGCAAAACTGTGCATAGGCAAAAATCAGATGTATGCACTAAGGGACAAGGAAGGCAAGGTCACAACCAATATGGATAGGATAGTTGAGGTAGCGGAGGAGTTCTACAGAGAACTGTACAGCAGCCGAGACAAGGAGGATGATATCGCAAGAAGCAGTTATAGCCCAGAGAAATTCGACATCCCACCAGTAACGACAGGGGAAGTAAAGAAAGCTCTAGAGGGAATGCAAAGAGACAAAGCCGCTGGTGAGGATAAGGTAACATCAGACCTGTTGAAAGATGGTGGAGAGGTTGTGTTAGAAAAACTGGTCACCCTGTATACGAAGTGTCTCTTGACGGGGAGGGTACCGAATCTTGGAAGAATGCCAACATCATCTTAATCCATAAGAAAGGGGACGTCAAGGACTTGAAAAATTACAGGCCGATCAGCTTACTGTCCGTTGCCTACAAGCTATTTACAAAAATAATAGCTAATAGAATTAAGACGACATTAGAGTTCAATCAACCAAAGGATCAAGCAGGATTTCGTACAGGCTACTCAACAATAGACCATATTCATGCTGTCAATCAGGTGATAGAGAAATGCGCGGAATACAACCAACCCCTATACATAGCCTTCATAGATTACGAGAAGGCATTTGATTCGGTGGAGACATAGGCAGTCATGCAGGCACTGCGGAATCAAGGCATCGACGAAGCCTATATAAACATACTGGAAGAAATCTACAGCGGATCCACAGCCACCATAGTCCTCCATAAAGAAAGTGACAGAATCCCAATAAAGAAGGGTGTAAGGCAGGGCGACACGATCTCTCCAATGCTGTTCACCGCGTGTTTACAGGAGGTTTTCAGGGCCCTAGACTGGGAAGAGTTAGGAATAAGAGTTAATGGAGAGTGTCTTAGTAACCTGCGTTTCGCTGATGACATTGCATTGATGAGTAACTCAGGGGACGAATTACAGCTCATGATTAGTGAACTGGACACGGAAAGCAGAAGAGTAGGTCTGAAAATTAATATGCATAAAACTAAAGTAATGTGCAACAGTCTCGGCAGAGAACAGTGCTCTGCGATAGGTGGCGAGACACTGGAAGTTGTAAAGGAATATGTCTAGTTAGGACAGGTAGTAACCGCGGAGCCGAACCATGAGAGTGAAATAACTAGAAGAATAAGGATGGGGTGGAGCACATTCGGCAAGCATTCTGAAATAATGAATGGTAGTCTACCAGTATCCCTCAAGAGGAAGGTATATAACAGCTGCATCTTACCGGCACTCACCTACGGAGCAGAAACCTGGACGCTGACAAAGAGGGTTCAACTTAAATTGAGGACGACGCAGCGAGCGATGGAAAGGAAAATGATAGGTGTAACCTTAAGAGACAGGAAGAGAGCAGAGTGGATCAGGGAACAAACGGGGGTTAAGGATATCATATAGCTGAAATCAAGAAGAAGAAATGGACATGGGCCGGGTACGTAGCGCGCAGGCAGGATAACCGCTGGTCATTAAGGGTAACTGACTGGATTCCAAGAGAAGGCAAACGCGTGAGAGGGAGACAGAATTAGGTGGGCAGATGAGATTAAGAAGTTTGCAGGTATAAAGTGGCAGCAGAAAGCACAGGACCGGGTTGATTGGCGGAAAATGGGAGAGGCCTTTGCCCTGCAGTGGGCGTAGTCAGGCTGATGATGATGAACCACACGTTCTAAGGCCACCCGATCTCTCTTCAAACAGCAAAGCGTTTCGCTTTTAATTATGAAAACACGCCTGCAGCACATTCTACATATTGCGATGCGCCTGAGAGAGGGGGGTGGGATGCTATCGCTACAATGAGCTATAGAACACAGTACTCTGGCTACGCCTGAGCGCACTGGGTTAGAGATTACCATCTTCTGCTGCGTATAGGCTTCAGATGTAAGCCTTGCTCGTGAATACATGCCCTACCGTCCATAGCGTCCAAATCCTGCTTCTGCCGCTATCTGAAGGAGTTAGACTGCTAACGAAACACACCAAAATAACGGATGTCAACAGGTTAAGAATTGACGACAATGCATGATGGGACAAGAGATGAACCCCCCACAAAACGCCCATGTTGCATGCAAACTCATGCAAACTAAAGTTCAAACGATCGTCCAGAAAGGAAATAGACGAGGGCACAAATAGAAGCTTCTATAACAGTCGCCAGAGAAGAGCGCCACGGACACAAGCGGCGTACAATGCACAAGTCTCACTAATGTTAAACATGCGCAACGACACGCAATTGTTCGTATTTGTGTAAGCAAACGCGTTTACCATCACCGATAGGCTCCTCGCCGAAGAACCTAGTTCGCTGTTGAAGTACTACTCAATGACACGCGAGCGTGTGCAGTCTCAATAGCAGAGGATATTCTTTAGACGTAAACTACAACTTAAGACGATATATGCGGACATTGTGAGTCCCGACGATGATACAATAACAATCAGGCGATAACGTATATAAACAAACAAACAAAAAATTGGCGCACATGCACGACGCATTTTTCACCGAAATGACCAAGTCCACAGGATCTCACTAACGCATTCTACTAGACAGTTAAAAGTCGATCTAACGAAACTGATTTTATGAATTTCCCGATCTAACGGAGAAATTTCCATTCCCCGGCAGGCACCCATATAGGGTTCTGTGTTGTCATAAACTCGAATTAACGAAGCCTTCATGCCACTACACTCGATTTAACGAAGTTTTTCCGGAAATAAATGAGCAAAAATGGAGCGATTTCTTTCCAATTTTTACACCTACGGCTTTTCTGCGGACGTGCTCGGTAACGTTATCCCATTAAAACATTTAGCCTCCTTAGTCACTACACTATTTTTATTTTGACGAGGCTGAACGACGCAATCGGCGCTTTTACATATCAAATGGCGCTGGGCGGTGCTGGTTTGTTGTCCCTACCGATACTCCCACAGGAACACGGTGGTTGCTTTCATTATTTAAAGGGGCTCAGCAAGACTTTTCGGTCAGAAAACGCTGCCGAATCGGTAGTCGAGGCTCCCGAGAACACGCGAGCCAAGCATTATAGCGCAGCACGCGGCCTGGAATTCACACTTAATTCTCAAAGTCAGACAGAAATCGTTCCCTCTCTTTTATACTAATGATTTCATATACCCAAAAACGGCCATTGGTCGATTTGAGCATCGTGAGCCGCATAGTTACTGCGGCCGTCGCGGGAGGCTATCACGTGCACGCGCGCGCTCTCGCGATCACACTGAAATTAAGCCGCACGTTCGAAGAAAAAACAAAAAGAAAATGTGCTCAAGGTCATGAAACGGGCGTGACGTAACTTTTCCCCCCCCCGTGCCATACTTCCTTGCTTAGCTTCCAGCACGCTCGTCGGGACGAGAGAAGATATTAATAATAATATCTGGGGTTTTACGTCCCAAAACCACGATACGATCATGAGGGATGCCGTAGTGGAGGGCTCCGGAAATTTTGACCATCTGGTGTTCTTTAACGTGCACTGACATCGCACAATACACGGGCCTCTGCCATTTCGCTTCCATCGAGATGCCACCGCCGCGCCCGGGATCGAACCCGCGACCTTGGGGTGAGCAGCCGAGCACCCTAGCCACTGATTCACCGAGGCGGACGACGAGAGCAGATATAAAACAATTACAGCGTTCGACAAATCCCCGCAACTCCGCTCGTACTTGACGGATTCAAAAAATTTTTGCGGGGGTAAATTCGTGAGGCAGCAAGTTCCTTTACATTCGATGGTTACTTGTAGAAGTGTTTCGGGGCCCCTGTAATGGTTTGTGCGACAGACAGCACTGATCGTCTCCTTGGAACTTTCCTGCTCTGCCTGCTCGCACATTAACCAAGGTCGATACAAATAGGTCATGAAGCTTCGGGGGAAAAGCGGTTCAGATCATATTGCCAGCGACATCAGCGAAGGGAATAACGGGTGCTGCGATGAAAGTGCGACTAGGTTTGGAGGGAACAAACACTAATAGCGAAAAACTAAGTTTTATTCATACCCAGGAATTCGGGACATCGCTTTTAGTTCACCGTTTTTCACACCACGTGGCGTACAGACCTTCAACTTTCAAAACTGGCGCCGTGACGCAGGCCGCGCGGCAGACAAAATGACAATACATACATAAAAAAAAACAAATATCGACTATCGCCACCGAGAGCGAACCGTGATCGCTGACTGATAAGAGCTAGGCGTACGGCAGGCGGTCGGCTGGATGCTCGAAAGTGAATCAGCAGTTCTTTTTCAACGAATGCGTGTACACAACTCACTTGGCTGTGCTTGAAAAACACTGAATATCGAAAGGGCGTGCGGCCCTTCCTCTCGTCCTTTTCAATATATTTCGTCCGATTTTGCGGTCGTCGGCCCCCACCGGTATCTTGGAGAAAGTAAGGACGTCCTTTCGTCGCTGCCGTTTTCTTCATCTAAAAACGCTAATTTCAAGGAAATACCAGCCTACGAGATGGCGATGGTTTGACAATATGCAGAAACAAACATGACGTCCCTGATATTTGTTGGCGTCACTTTACAAATGAATTATTTTGCGCTATAGCGTGAAGGCAACAGGCCGTGCCGTATTCACTGCCAGTGACAATATTTTTTTTTGAGCTCGAGGCGGAGCAGAAATAAAGGCCGAAATTGATGACAAGCGCGAGATTGCTCAATTACCTTCTGGAATTAAGAATTTTGAATAAGACGCTTTAATTTAAACAACGCTTTTTACGTTTCTAGCGCACATAATAAAATAAAACCGAAATAATATTTTCATTATGTACATGGTATACAGCTCGTCTTCGCCTCTTGGCTAACTGTTCGTGAAAGCGTAATAAAACCAATTATATTCATATATACGACCATCCGCGCGGTGTTGTGGCGGTTACAGTGCTCGGGTTCCGACCTAAAAGTTGCGTGTTTGATCCCAGCGGCGGCGGTCGCATTTCGATGGAGGCGAAATGCTATATGTGCGATGACAGTGCACGCTAAAGAACACCAGATGATCGTAATTTCCGGAGTCCTCCATAATGGCGTCCCTCATAATCATATCGTGGTTTTGTGATGTAAAACCCCCCGATAATATTTGGATGTACACGACCGTAAAACCCGCCTGTTCATTGCACTGTCTATGCGGTCTGCACAACGGCAGCAGGTCTTGGTTTGAGACCCGGCTATCTCGGCCAGTTTCATTTAGAACCAGGAACGTGTACAAGCGAGATTAAAGTTAGCGCTCGTTTGGTTTCCTTGCTGCTACTTGCGTCATTGTATCTTTGCGCGCACTTAGATTATTACATAGTAATGTTTCTTAAAAGGTCCCTCGCTAGGACCCAATTATTACTTTTATGACGCGCTTATCGGCGAGTCTTTAAAGCAGGGGTCTCAAACTCACTTATATCAGCGAGCCGCATTTACGCGATTGAGTCCCGCAAGGGCCGAGGAGGAGAAGATGGTACAGCGGTGGCAAGTTGTCAGCAAGCGGTGCCATTTGAAAAAAAAAAAGAAAACGTTTATATATCTCATATACAGGTCGTTTCTGAACATGTGTATACCTATCTCCAAAATGACTAGAATCTATATATACCCCATAAAATGTACGGGGGATGACCGTCGCTGTAGCTCAGTTGGTAGAGCATCGGACGCGTTATCGAAGTTCGCAGGTTCGGTCCCTGCCAGCGGCAAGTTATATTTTCGTCCTCTTTTCTTTCTTCATATTTACAATAAAATTACTATTATTAGCTCTTCTGTACTCTCCATGGCATCAATGTCTGTAAGTTCTGATTAATATTGTGTCGAACAAAGCGAATCGAGCCCTTAAATTTCCACTTCTTTCCTGAGTTTCGGTATAGTAATTTTAAGTTGTTTGGATGAAGACAAATTGCAGAAATTAGGGTCTCATTAGCTCTTCTTACAATATCTCTATTATGATTCCCACGAAAGTATTAACTGGTGTTATCTGCATGGATTGTAAATTTAGCCTTGTTATCACTGCTTGCGATCTTGTCAATGAACATTATAAACAGAAAATTCAGAGCCATTCTACTCTGTGAAGTTGTGCGACTAACGTAGCTGTGTGGTACGGCATGGCGATATCGCTGCACGGGATGCCATCACCATCACGGACAAGAAGCATCGCGCCATCGTTTTAAGTCCCCCCTCCTTCCCTTATGCTGAAGAAAGACTCGCCGAAACCTCGCTTTGTCCCCGGCGAAACGATCGGCAGCGTTGTCGCCGTCGTCGATTCCACTCGGCGTCTCAGGCGCGTTCTTTCTCGCTGCTGTCGGCGTCTTTCCTCGTAAGCTCCTTGTTCCTCGCCGCTAAATGAAGGTGACAATGTTGGAGTGAGAATGACCCTCGCAGACGCACGTGCGGTTCACTGCAACAGTAGAGGTACGCGACAAACACACGTCCAGTTGCATGGCAGGCCTACGGGGCACCTGGCCCCTCTCTCGTCAGCGCCCTTCGCACCTCACCCAGCACTCTCCCCTTGTACTCAGATTCAATTTTGTCGAAGAGACTTTTTTGTACACACCCTCTAAACGCACGCACTATTTGGCCAGAAGCCAGCGTATAACAGCTCCGCAAAAAATCCCAATATGCTTACCCGGTGCGCACCACATTTAACCTGTTTTAAATCTGGGCATTCCATCGGCAAACATTATAGTCCGAGTTCGGCGTTGTAAATTAAAAGAGAACCAAGCTTGTACTATACCTCTAATATGTCCAGTTCTCATATTTTAAAGAAAGCATGCGGTTTACAAGGCAATATACTTGTGAGAAGCCCTAAGAATGAGACGACTGTTTTTTTTTTTTTTTTTTTTTTTTTTTTTTTTTTTTTTTTTTTTTTTACTGTAAAAGTTATCTAATTTAAGGCCTTGGTGGGGAAGAGGAGCAAGTTCATTCGAGTCATTTTAATGGAAACCACATTGAGCGCGCTGTATAAGAATATGGATGACTACGAATATACATACTAGGTGTCGTTTTTTGCCCTCCTACTTTTGACAGAGGGGGAAAGGGAAAAGTGGGCAAATGTTTCCTTGCTGCTCCCTCTCCTGTCCTTCCAAGTAAATAACCCTATGCAAATGGTGTAAGTTTAAATTTTATTTCGATATATGTGGGCGATTATAACACTAACCTACCCCGCTTCGCTGCCGCATCGGTCTGTAGCTGCTTATGATTGGTCGAATTTTTGTGGGTCATGCCCACAGCACCTGCTCCTGACGCGAAGCAACAAATGCAGCGAAAATGACCCATCGTGTAATAGCGACTTATGCATGACTACGCGTAACGTTAGCGAATAAATTAATTTCAATACTGCAAATTTTTGTCCATCGGTATTTCGCAATTGATACGGATACGGAAAGTAGAAGAGTAGGTCTGAAAATTAATATGCATAAAACTAAAGTAATGTGGAACAATCTTGGCAGAGAACGGCGCTTTGCGATAGGTGGCGAGACACTGGAAGTTGTAAAGGAGTACGTCGACTTAGGACAGGTAGTAACCGCGGAGCCGAACCATGAGAGTGAAATAACTAGAAGAATAAGGATGGGATGGGGCTCATTCGGCAAGCATTATCAAATCATGAATGGTAGTCTACCACTTTCCCCCAAGAGGAAGGTATATAACAGCTGCATCTTACCGGTACTTACCTACGGAGCAGAAACCTGGAGACTTACAAATAGGGTTCAACTTAAACTGAGGACGACGCAGCGAGCGATGGAAAGGAAAATGATAGGTGTAACCTTAAGAGACAGGAAGAGAGCAGAGTGGGTCAGGGAACAAACGGGGGTTAAGGATATCATAGTTGAAATCAAGAAGAAGAAATGGACAGGGGCCGGGCACGTAGCACGTCGGCAGGATAACCGCTGGTCATTAAGGGTAACTGACTGGATTCCAAGAGATGGCAAACGCGTGAGGGGGAGACAGAAAATTAGGTGGGTAGATGAGATTAAAAAGTTTGCAGGTATAACGTGGCAGCAGAAAGCACAGGACCGGGTTGATTGGCGAAACATGGGAGAGGCCTTTGCCCTACAGTGGGCGTAGACAGGCTGATGATGATGATGATGATTTCGCAATTGGTAAAAATTCGTAATGTGCTCTAAGATCGCCTGCTTCCCACGCGACATCCCAAATCTGCGAAAACTCGCCGCTGATAGCCGAACGGTGTCTAATTCTGAGCAGTATTCATGATGGCAGCGTGCCGGTCAATTTACCAGCGGCTACTGGCGAGATGGATTGAGATGCGTATAATAAATACATTCAGTTGTAGTGTAACGATGTATCATTCGTCCACGTGGACATCTCTCTGTGAATGCTTGTTTGCCGAGAATGAGAGAAAGAGGGAAAAAACATTATTTGGAACAGGTGACAACATGCGCAGGTGGGGGCAGTTTTCTTAGGTCAGAATACTGTGGACCATGACCATCTTCCAGGAGCGTTCGAGTAGCGGGGCAAGCTTGGAGGCTGGGCCTCCCACAGTGTTCGAGTCGACTGCTTTCTTCGTCACCCTGTTGCAAGCTGCCACGATCGCCGCAAGCTACCACATGATCAGCAAGGCGAAGCATGCTAATAGGCGACAAAAGCAAGAACCTACTTTAGCTATCCCTGCTCTGTTTAACAAAAACACTCAATACTTCTACAGACTCATCGACTCACTAGAATATAGAACAGGGGCGATGCTATTCAATTTGAATATCATCAAGTCAGGTACAACATGATGAAATTGGGACAGAATGCTCAAACGTCACGAAACCCTGTTTAGCGCTAACCTCCTTTGAAATGCTGTAGTGCAAGGCGCGAAAGCGTAGCGTATACGCAGTTCGCACCAGAGACAGCCTACAGTGCGTCTTCGGAAGACAGGGACGACAATCTTCGCAGCACAAATGTAGGATATGTGTAGCATAAAATTTCATGATATATTTACGTGAATGCTGTGTTGAAGGAAAACACTGGGTATCGCACCCTTAGTACATACGCTCATCTATAATGCCCTGCCAATATGAGATTAGAAAACCTATCGGCCAATTGACAGAGCTGTTTTGTACTTAGCTTATCCATTATTGCTTTATTAACCATAAAAGTGTTACACGTATATTTCTCTATATAAAAATTTGTTCGGTACTGGTGTCGCTAGCATATTATTGAATGAATTATAACGTTACGGCTTTCGTGGGACGTGCGTCCATTTCTTCAAAAGTTACCCATTACAAGGGGAACAAACAATGGAAATAGCCTATACCCACACTGAGTTTTACGAAATAACTACAGCTGTACCCCAAATCTCAGCTCTTGGACCAATATCGTTCCCATTAAATACTAACCACTTTTTCCGTTCAGTAAAGAAAAAATAAACATGGCTGATCCCTTTATCATAGGATTCGGTATAACAGGAAAGTAAAACGTGTCCTTGCAGTATAGTTTAATGCTTACTGTACATTGATGTAAGAAAGATTGCACAATGTGTAGTGCTCTTTGGCAGCTATAGCACCGTTTAACGTGGATGCATCAGCGTTGACGCTTGGTGGTACATCTTTATCCCTTCGACTAACGTTCATGATCAATGTTTAAACAAACCCTTGTGGTAGCTGTAGTAGCTAACGGTGAGAGTGTAAACAGAAAGGGCTGTGTGATAGCCCCAAGAACGTCGCTGAAGGAATGCAGGATAAGGTCGAAATGCTGCTGCACATTAAAGAGTTATTGAACGCCACGGCTGGACTAAAGGCAAACGTAACGCACGTCGTGTGTCTCCGGTAGCCCGGCCACAATGTTTCTCCAGACAGGGATCTTTCCAAACCCCGTACTCTAAAGCAAGTGGCATCCAGAAGTTTTGCGGCCACAGTGCAAATGTAGCAGTTAAGCAGCAAATTTGGCCCACATGGTGTGGACATGTCCGAGTCAATACCATGGTTCACACACTCTAGAACCCTGGGAGGCTCTGCTCCGTAGCCAAGACCCCAACGTCCAGCAACACTCATCAGTCAAGCCCTTGATGCTGCCGTGTCTCAAGGGATTCCTGCAGACGGCTAGGGGCGTCGGGCAATGCCTGACGTGGCTGACTGATTCTTTAAATAAAAAAATTTCGTGTCTCTGTCGGCGAGCGTATTAAAGCGAGGCGAGGCAGGCGCGCGTCGCAGAACGTTTGGTACGGATGGATACTTTTGGTATGGATTTTTAGTATAGATAGATGCTATGAGCGACGCCGACGCTTGGACTAAGGTCGCCACCTTGTGGTGTGTTCAGACGTTGAAAAAATTGCGACGGACGCGCAGCAATGACGCATTGCAGGATCTGATCGCGGAGGCCATAGTCATGATGCACTACTTCTATTTACCACTACCAGAAAGCGCCACAACCCCGCCGACCAAAAGCACTGTGAAAGGAAAGTGAGAAATATAAAGGCCCGTTTGTAAAGACTCTGGAGTGTGTGACCGTGGCGCGGTGCAATACAGAAAATAAAAATTACCGTGGCGCCGTGGATATCGTGCCCGGCATCAGTTGTTGCGAACCGAGAGGTCGCGTGTTCGACTCCCGTTGACAGAACTTTTTTCCTTAACATCTGATCTTGTACATTTTCTCAGCGTCATTTCCGTGACGCACATACGTCACTGAAATGTTCGTGGACCCCGGCATAAAGCGCTTTCGTGTTAAAAAAAAACCGCCAGGCCTGCGCAGAAGGCGCAGCACAGCCACAGCGAAAGCTGGGAGAGCGGCCTTTACCATTTTTAAACACTCTTGGGGCAACTACTACAAGCCCACTTTCATGGTACCCACTACGCTATAAATCATCATAATTTTTGTGTTGTGGGGAAGCGTCTACTATGCCATTCTTCGTCATTCTTCAGTAAAGCGCGGTGCCCGCTCTTGTAACGAATTATGTGCACTTTGTTGACGCTGTGGCTGACGACGATGAAGAATTATGACACAGGCTTTTGTAATGGGTTCGAGCATTGAACGACCCACTCGTTACGCAATTCGCATTGTGTGACGCCTGCTTCTTACTTTACTGCTCTAAAACGCTTTACCACACGCGTTAACGCGATTCCTTACCTGATATGAAGCCTGCCTAGGGTCAGTTTACACCGCAGTTTCAAGCAGTGGCGTAGCTCAGTGGTAGAGTGCTGGGCTCCCACGCAGAGGACCCGGGTTCGATTCCCATTCTGTCGCAGGTGTTTTTTTTATTTAGTTAGTTTTTTTCTTATTTCGTGCGATATTGGTTACGGACACCGGCGGCGGCGGCGGCGGCGGCGGACAAATACGGCGCAGAAACGACCCTTGTTGTGATCTCATAACAGCTTTCGCTGTAAAATATTAAGGCGGCTTCGCCCTATTGGTGCCAGGCCTGAAGGGAGTGTGAACTGCGGAGTTGGGCAGCCTTCTTTGTTTCTCTCTCGTTTTCTGTTTCCTTGCTCCTCTTTTCTTTCTTGTTCATTTTTCCAGTTTTTTTCTGTGTTTTTCTCTTTATTTATATTTTTTCATCCAATTTTTTTCCCTTTTTTTATCTCACTTTCTATTTCTCGCTTGCTTCCTTTTTTCAATTTTTATACGTGGCTTGTGTTGTCGTATTTCCCCAGCCATAATAGTAATGTGCGCACCTTAGGCGCTCGAAGAACAAGAGAAAGAAGACCCTCCTTGCGCGAGCGAGCGCTCAGTATACGGCAGCTGGCTATGTTATATGTGGTTC
>JALIZH010002318.1:0-71869 GCA_030522465.1 Rhipicephalus appendiculatus
TTTTCTAATAGCTACCTATTTGTTTAGGTGTTAATTCGTTCAGTATAATTTCTGCACATTCGGCGCGGCGGTCACGCGAACTGTTTCCATCGGTGGTCGTGGCTTGGCGGCGACTGCTCCTGGGCGCATGCGGGCTAGGCGCGGTGAAACACTCGTGGTGTACAGCTGTATCTTGGTTATTGCTAGGAAAGGGCATGGAGTGTTTTTTTTTGTTTTGTTTTGCGGACTGTGGACGTTATACCTCGGGCTTTACGGTAGACTACGTCCTTCTCTAAAAAAAATTTACAGTTGCAGTCCAAAAGCTATATTTCTGGTTTTGGCTTGTAGGGCTTAGGTAAATTTTTAACTTTAGATTGATGAAACTGCTAAAATGTATATAAAATGAAATTAATAAAAATTAAAATGTGTCAGAATATGCATGTTGCACCAACAGTCATAATTACAAAATGGTTGGCACGATTCAAACGAGAGTTGGCAGGTACGTAGTGAGTACATTATTCTGTGCATCTAACCTTCACGATCATCCCACCTCCATGTTAAGACGCATTACTGTAAAAAACTGAAAAAAGTTCATATTTGGCAGGTTTTTCTTGCACACAATTGGCGATAGTACAAATCGTTACCGCCCGTTTTCAATGATTCTGCGCGAATACACATTTCCACCTATAAAGAAATAATACGCAAAATTTCATGTGATAATATTTATCAGAAGGAAGGTTATCACTGTTCGCGTAAGTGTAGGATGCCAAAAATCATGTTTTGAGAAAAATGGCTTTAAAATTCAATCGAATATCCATATAATGAAGAAATATTGAATGTGGCAGAAATTCTCAAGAATCGTAGCTTTGGACGTGCTTTGTAGCGACAAATTCTCCTTTTCAGCTACCTTAGGCACATATTATTTCCCTAGCTCGTTTTGCATCTCCACCTGATTCTCATCTATGTGCGTCACAGTGGGTCTACGCTTGCAAGCGTCAATATACCATGGTGTATTGATTCCATAACTTGCGTTGATGCTTCATCTTCGTCGAACACTTTGCCATATTTCATGGAGTAAGATAACTTTCTCCATGAAAGGCCGGATCTAAGTCCACGAGCTCGAAGTGGTTTACTAAAAAGTGGAGACAGCCGAGCGGGAACGCGCACGACTTAGCGAACAGGGTGGCGCAGCCGTGTAGTGGAAATTTTCAAACAAATCTAAAACATCATGCCCCCCCACGCTTCAGAATTTACTGAGACAACATAGCATTACGTAATATGTGTAAGAAAAAACATTTATGACGACATGGCAGGTGTTGTCCAATCAAAAACCTTCGGCTTCAGTTTCGAATGCGTGTAGGAGGCGTTGGTAAAATGGTCATAACGTTCGAACAGCTGAAGATAACTACATGATTCTTCTTGCTACATGATTATTCTTGCACATAGAAGGAGCTTGTAAATGTCGTATCAAAATAAATCATTTTTTTCATAAAGATGCGTTTTTGAAGGTGGTAACCTATCTTAAAATATTCGCTCTTAAAAAGATGGGCGCTGAGGGGGGGTTTCAACCAACGGAACACCTCCGCGCCCTCTGGCTACGCCAGTGTCCTCCAATATGGAGTACACGTTTTTGGTTACAGAAGGGGCCACGGAAGAGTGAATACAGAAAACTAGCTTGTAACCTGCTCAATCAACAGGGTAGAAATGCTTCAGGTCAAAATCGTAAATTCCAGTTCCTTCGCCATCAAGAGTTGGTGATCCGGTACGAAGGAGCTACGCTGTGATGTATGGAAACCACCTAATGTTCATCAACGAGCATTCTAATGTAATTAGAACGACACTTTCTGAGCCCCGTGCTGCTATGCTTCACGTCCGCGGCAATGTCCGCGGCATGACATACTGATAAGAGAAAAATATCAAATCCACGCAAAACTCTTACTCTTGCTTAACTAAGCAAGGACAGACGGGCTCTGTCGAGTATGCCGCGATCGACCACTCACCTATATTTCGGTGTTGCCATTAATAAATGGTGAAAGAGCGCGGGTTCCAGCGAATTTGAGTGGGCCGACACTGAACTTGGGCCATGAAGCGTGCTGCGCAACCTCCCGCCCTAGAAAGCACTGACGTAAACATTACTTCCGAAAGCCAAGCACAAAGAAGTAAAAAAAAAAAACATGAATAAACCACTCAGCAGGAGTGGCCGGAGGCATACTGCAGGTCTTCTCAATCGATAGACCACGCAACATGGTGGTATCCTGTGGGATGTATATAAACCACGAGAGTTCGCGGAGTTGTGCTGCTGCGAGCGATCCGGCCTCATTGATTTTGCGGCCGCAGTGGAGGCACGTGGCAGGCCTCAGCAGAGCTGACTGGAGAGCTGAAAGTTATCGTGTCGATGGCCTCTAGCGATGCTTAATATATGTACCAGCCAATGTAAGCAGTTCTGATGGTGAGTTTTACCTGCCGGTGGGCATGGGGACGCAAACTCTTTTTCTCAGTATGACGGCATGTTACGACGCCAGCGAAACGCAGAAATTTTAGCTATGCGTATTGGAAAATAATTTCATTCGTTCATAGCTACGTCGCGTATGTAATTTATATGTCTCTTATACCTTAGGGTATTGATAGTGTTAGTTATGGTATCTCAGCGGAAGCATTACAGGTACTCATTTATCATGTAAGTAAAGTTGCCGCATAAGGCCCCTTGACTTGCAAGATGGCAGTGGCGTAGATGAAGGGGTGGGATAGCGACGAACAAAGTCTGCCTGGAACTTTATGAAACTTTTAAGGCACACGAGTTACATGCACCGCAGTGTTGTAAGCTGCGGACAAAGATTTCAGGAGCTCTGACTGACAGAGAGCACTTACATGGAGTGCCTTGTTGGAATATGAGGCCGTCGTAGAGGCATCTTTAAATCAGTGAAATACATAGAAAAATTACACTATCTCCCACTAAAGGGAACCATGTGAGCATGCGAAGGAGCGCTGGTGTTCACTTGTGTTTCCGCATTGTATGTTTCCGTGTATGTTTGATTTGTGTGTGGAGTTGTTATCAGCGGAGTTGCTTATGCTGCTTGCGCTGCTGTCACAGCTTACTTTACCGATGCCACTACATACTACGTTGATATCCATGGCGCCGTTGCGAAGGAGAGTGCAACGGAGCGAGCGCGCGTCGTATTATATACGAGCGCACGCCGCATTGTATACCAGCGCACAGCTGCGCCGGACATAGAGAAACGGGAGAGGAGAAACGAAGCGGAGGCAGCACTCACGCCACCTCCTCTACTCCTCCGCCTCCCAGCTCCTCGCTTGAGCGCGAGGAGAGGGGGGAGAGTTGGCGCATGCGCAGTAAGGGTGGTAAACCCTCCGATAAATGTATTTCAGTTAACGTCCCTGCCTCTGGCACATCAAACCATGTCTAAGAATGCTGCTGAATAAGGCTAAAGCCGGCGTTGCCTTTTTCCTTAAGCTGCATTTTTCCTTAATGGTGTTTCTCAAAGTTCGTACTACGATTGTGGAGCTTCATTCTTGCGCACATATTTAAATTCCCCGCGCTTTCCAACAGCGGCTTACACTTGAGTTCACAAAAGTGCGGGAATTAACGCAACGCGCAGTGTGTCCCTCAAAAACACCGCCGTTGCAACCGCCACTACGGTCACGCTTGTTCCAAGCCTTGCACTTCGCACTGACGGTGATACGTGACTAAGTCACGCCACCGGGTCCTTTGAACAATCAATATACCGAGCCAGCTATGAAAACACGGCTAGCCATCGCGACGAGGCAGTTTGTCATAGAGCGGCACTGAGTAACGGGCCACGCGCTCTATTTCATTGTTGCCGCCCGCACCACAGGTGGGAGTCGCAGTTTTGCTTCGGGAGAAGCGGGGACGCCTATTAGTTTCGGGAGGACAGTTGCATAATGCGCGTCATTAGGGAAGCTTCGCTGCGCCGTTAGATGACAGAGTGTACCTGTCGTGGTGTTTGCTTCAACGAGTGCTCTGCGCCCCCGAATACCGCCGTGGAGGCGACCGCAACTTTCGCAAGATGTATCGAGCGCCCGACGTCGCCATCAGAGTAGTGTGTGAGGCACGCGAAGGTGCGGTGCATAAGGTTTCCTGAAACTAGGCTTGCATAAAGATTAAAATAGTGCTTTAAATCTGCCGAACTTGCCCCTGCGGTCATGGTGATCATCAATCTGGCATAGCGTTTAGGCTCCAGGAATGATGCAATCTTTTTCGCAATATCAAAGTTCATTATACACTGCAAATATTACTTATGATTCACTTATTTTTTCCCCACTCGCGGCACGGTTTCGTCAATCTTTCGGAGTGCTTTGTATGCGTGGCTGGGCCTAGCCAACCCATGAAACGTGCAAAAGAGAATGAAGGGATAATAACATACCCTTGTGCAATTAGAATTAACTACTATTCATTTCATTTTCTGATTAAAAGTAAAGTGCCCTTGGCGTTGGTTACCTAACTCACACTATTACCTAGAATGTGACGACACGCCACTGCAACTGTTCTGGAAAGCTTAAACGTGGGTTTCAATGGAGGACACGACGCTTTTGCCGTCGCCGTTGCTATCGAAGGCAAACGCAATATTTCATGCACGCTTCGATCGCCCAACGTCCATTATGATTATCGACCATGAGGGCCAGCAAGTTAAATCAATGGCAACGCCTCACCATGCCCGAACTTTCCCCATGCTTCACCAAACACGAATGATGCGCGATTATGCAGCGATGATGGGTTCTGTGGGATTGGTCGATGTAACATATTTACACATGCCAACCTATCCGCATATATACAGGCTATTTCTTACAGCAGAGCTGTTATGCCCGTAGTTTGTCCTGTTCACGATGTAGACAAGTACCATCACCATGCAGGCGTAGCCACGTCAAGGCAAGTAAATCATGGCCAAGCCTAAATAAGCCTCGTTGAACATCGTAATGTCTAATAAGCTAAGCATAATAAAGGTAATTATTTCAAGCTATAATTGTCCAAATAAACCGGGTTGAGAGTCTGGTGTGCCTAGTCACAGGGGCGTAGCCAGAAAATCTTTTCGGGGGGGGGCGCCTGCTTCATTCGGGGGAGAGGCACCTCCTCGAAATGGCCATTTTTCGCTTTGTATGCCATGGTGAAAAAAAATTTCGAGGGGGGGGGGGGGGTGGTGGCACGGGCCCGGTGTGCCACCCCCCTAGCTACGTCACTGCCCAGACATGCCGAGGTCGGTAAGACTTGCCGAGCTAAGCCTAAATAGGATGAATTAAGACAGCCTTGTTAGCAATGATTTAGCTAATTAGGTCTACATTGGCATGGGCCGCAAGATAATTGAGACCAAGCCCCGTAGTTCAAGTTAGCCCAAGTAAGCTGCCCAGCATAATTAGGCAAATAAGCTATAATTAAGACTAGGTGAGACTTGAGATGTACGCTAATTGAGACCAAGGCTCGAATATGCGAATTTCGTTTATTATGCTAAAGAACCTAATTAGGGCAATTAAACTGCTTGGCGCTGTGATTTCCAAATGATTCCCGATCGAACCTTATCGTACCTAGCCAATCTCTTGATTCACAATGAGATCACGTGAAAATTTCGTGCATCGGTGTATAATTGCACGGGTGCCTGGTGAAGCCAGGACCAGCCTAGTGTTGACCAGCTATGCTCGGCCTTAGCCTCACTGCGAGCAGCGCAGATTCTTTATTCTTTAGAAAATAATGTTGTCTAATAGACAAATAATGCCGAACAGCTGTTGTTCTCCTACAGACACTTAGAGGCGGAAATATCTTACCGCTGGAAAAGGTACTTTAAAACCCCAGTCCACAGCATAATTGTTACCTAAGTTTTTCTTTTATTATGAACTTTGGAGCAGTTGCTTAAACGGCACAGTTCGATGCCGCCATAATTTATGGTAACCCACTTTTATAGAAGTCATAAAACCGCACGTAATCAGAGACATCAATTGTTGATTTAGAGCCCCAATATCGGAGGAAATGCTAACCATGTCGCACAGCAGACCTGGACATTCTATGGCTAAAGTTTCACGATTTTCACTTTGAATGCCATTCCACCAATGTGTGACTGTAGGATTTAGTAGCAACTTCAGTATGGTACAGTCAACGAGAAAAACTAGCTTTGATGTGACTTCATGGATGCAACTTCCTAATTTAGCAATTTTTCCTTCAACGATGGTACACATTGAGTGTTTCTTTGTATTTGTGAACATACCAATTCCCTCGGAAGCAGACACGCAGCAAAGAAACCCAGGCACCAACGCACTCTAGCTCCTGCACCTACTCACTGACCCACCACCTTACACGCGACGGCAGGAAAACAAAAAGTCACAGTTTCACCGCAAGGGTGAAGCAATGAATGCGATAGCAACAAACTGTAATGTTATACGAAGTGAGGCTGGCAGCTAACTCTTTTGGATCCGATCTCACGCAACTCTAGAAAACGCTGCTTTAAGAGCATACGACCGCTCCAGGGACACTGCTCACCACATTCTCTTCGCGTTGAGAGCGCAGCAGGTAGAAGGGTACACCGGCCCCCCGTTGTCGGCCGCCGAGAAGGGGAGACAACGCGCGCACCTGCGACGACCGCGCTCGTAAAATCGAAGGTCGCTCGAGGGACTCCCCCCCCCCCTCGCGTCTTTTCACGCTCACGAACGACGGGCGGGGCCGGTTATATATATACATATACATATAAGGCAAATGACGGCGGCGACGCCGACGGCAAAAACCAGCCTAGAGTGTCCATATAATTGCTATCGCAATAAAAATAGACAGTAAACACGCTCCTTAGCTGAAGTGCGAGTCAGCAGAAGTTCCCCACTTGTACCTTAGAAGCCTCTGGATAAAGCTGCAGGTTCATACAGCGTACAGGTACGGAAAACTGTGGCAAACAATCTAGTGGTGCTTCCACAATCTTCGGACAAAGCAGAAGTCGGGACAACTCCGGGTGTGCATTGTTGTCTCTCGAGGAGCCAAAACACCGTACGTTCGCCTAATCTCTAAGGGCAGAACACTTTCCGAACGCCTGGGGTCTAAAGGGTGCGGGCGCCTGCCCAAGGTGCAGTTCCTTTTTCGCCTCCGGGGAATAAAGGAAGGAAGAAATTGGGAACAGAATGCCGAAGAGGATTTCGTGAGAGATAAAAGCCGCCTTTGTGCGTTGGGCGCTGCCGGAAGTATGTCTGCGGGCGTGCGTGTGAGCGTCTGCTTGAGCGTGAAGGCTGCCAAGGGCGAGCTCTTAATTTCTTCTGGGATATCACCTCCCATCGAGCGGCTCGCGATTCCCGGCTGACTTTTGCATCTTCTACCCGCGAACTGCGTTAGCCGTGGCTCCAGCAGCTATAGGTCGAGACGAGAGGTTGGTTTATTTGCAAGGTCGCTTCAATCCGCCGACTGGGATGTTGGAAGAAGACGAAGGGATGGTATACAACCCTACGAAGTAGATGGTTACGGAAGTGCGCCGCGGGAATCAAGGTTGCTTTGTCTTCTGCACCATTTCTTTAACTTTAGCGAATACAAAAAACTTCAACATGGTGATCCGAAAAAAATGATGCGCCAAGAAATAACTATAGAAGAGTAAACTTATTTGAAGTGCCCAAAAAGCTATTCATTCCTTTCATCTATCTATCTATCTATCTATCTATCTATCTATCTATCTATCTATCTATCTATCTATCTATCTATCTATCTACATCCATCCATCCATCCATCCATCCATCCATCCATCCATCTATCTATCTATCTATCTATCTATCTATCTATCTATCTATCTATCTATCTATCTATCTATCTATCTATCTATCTATCTATCTATCTATCTATCTATCTATCTATCTATCTAACTATCTATCTATCTATCTATCTATCTATCTATCTATCTATCTATCTATCTACATCCATCCATCCATCCATCCATCCATCCATCCATCCATCCATCCATCTATCTATCTATCTATCTATCTATCTATCTATCTATCTATCTATCTATCTATCTATCTATCTATCTACATCCATCCATCCATCCATCCATCCATCCATCCATCCATCCATCCATCGATCCATCCATCCATCCATCCATCCATCCATCTATCTATCTATCTATCTATCTATCTATCTATCTATCTATCTATCTATCTATCTATCTATCTATCTATCTATCTATCTATCTATCTATCTATCTATCTATCGCCTGCATAACATGGTGTAGATCAAAATTGGTATGAAATGGTGAGAGGGTTTTACACATATGACTGACTCATCACGACATGAATAACGTGAAAGTCCTGTCGCGTACGTCGTCAAACCCTTCCCTCCAGACATATGTGGCACATACCCGCATACCACGGCCGTGGTATGAGGGTATATGCCGCACGTGTCTTTGCATGGGACACAGGTGAGAAAAGGAAACAACCGCATTGGCGGCACAACGAGGTCATTGAAGTTAGCTTGCCGGTGGTTCGAAGGGTGGCCGCAGGTCACCGGCAATTTATATCTACCTAGGAACGGCGAGAACAGACATGTCTCGCCTTTCATGTTCTCGTTGTTGCATGTCGTTCGAGCGTCAAGCTATCTTGACTCTCTACACTCATCGACAGGCATCTGCAGCTTCCATGACACGCTGTGTAAACGCGATCGTGTTTCTTTTCACAGTTTTCGCTTTTATACTCTTTGCATACGCATTGTATACATTTGTGTAGCAGGATGCAGAAACATAAAAATCAATACGGAATAGCAACGAAGTGCCGAGTCCTGGAACATCACAACAGCGTCGCCAAACAGGAGGCGCCGTGACATTCCTTTGCGAAGCAACAGAAGAGCCGCCGGATAAGGATCCACAGACTGTACGCCGTCGAATAACTGGCATTGTGACGCGGTTTATTGACACGCAGACTTTAGCGAAAGTCGAGAGACGTCATGAGTAGGGCGTCGAAGAGCGGCGGGCGTCAAGCAGCCTAAATCCGAGCAAGCGCGAGCTTGTGTCCCCTGTTCCTATGACACTGAGGCTTGCTTGATTGCTTGTGTTTCGTCGTCATCTTCACTACACCATAAGGTTTACCTTCGAAGCGGGACTTTGTTTCCTTTTTTTGGTGGCGAATATTGGTTTAAAATATTTGGTTATGTACCGAAGCATGTCCCCTAGTTGAGAATAGAAGCACACGGCAGTCGCAGTCTTCTTTCGCAGAAAAAAAAAGTGGGGGGACCCTTAAGCTTCGTCTTTAAGAGTTGAACGCGATAGCGATATCCTGTCCCTAGTGCGTACTTCAACCACTCTGTGCATACTATGTAATGGGTAGCATGCTTCAAACCACGAGAAATTATGTGCATGAAATGTTTTCGAACTTGCTATGCACTCACTACGTTCTCTTAAGGGAATACGCGCAGTTGCGTGTGTGCCTTTTGTAATGGGTGGCCGGATTTGAACCACGATGCCATTATGATATTCACATGTCCTGACGCCCGATGGCAATGTACGCCTGTACCACGAAATATTACTGCGATTTTACATGTTGTATAGTGACGCCTGTATACAGGACCCATTTTTTTCCCCTGCATTGCGAAGCAGACCAAGTTATTTTTACTGTATTTCCCAGCAGACGCGTGGCTGTGTGGTAGAACACGTCCTTGCAACCCAGACTACCTTGGTTCGATCCTCACTTGGACCTGATTAATTTTATTTGCATCTTTCTCAATTTTTGGTCACGGACAAGATGATGATTTTTCGCTCACAACCAACGACGCCGACGCCGGAATTTCTGCGAAACGAGATCTTTAACGCTATCGCGTTAATAGCGTGCATTGCACCCAGCGCCATAGTTGCCACTGCGTAGAGCTAGCATGTGCAATGGCGCCCGAACACAAATGACTGCAGTGGCAGAGACAGCGCGTACTGTTTTGTTTAACGTAATACCGGCGTGACCAGACGGGTGCAGCAAAATAATCGTGGGATATTGTTGTATTTATTCGCTCGCGTCCCCGGGATACGTTTACCACGTTCGCTTGTGCCAGCCGTGTTTGAATTAACGCTTACCTTCTGATTGTTTCCGCGGCTCTTAAATCTGCCGCGGTAAATAAATCGGCTGCGCCGCTAGACCACCGTTTTGACAGCGAGTGTGCGAGCACGTCTGCCAACGCACGCGTGACGGTTCCACGTGGCAAAACAGTTTTCCTTTTCTCTCTTTTCCAGATAAAACTAGGGCAAAACTTTTTGGCTCAGAGTGAGGGGTGTCCGCATCGGTGGATCAGTGGCTAGGGTGCTCGGCTGCTGACGCGAAGGTCGCGGGTTCGACCCGGCCGCGGCTGTCGCATTTTTATGGAGGCGGAATGGTACAGGCCCGTGTGTAATGCAATGTCAGTGCACGTTAAAGAACACCAGATAGTCAAAATTTCCGCTACGGCGTCCCTCATAACTATATGGTGGTTTTGGGACGTTAAACCCCAGATATTATTATTAGAGTGAGGGTTCTATCCGTAATAGCACCGAAAAAAACCGAAACATAACGAGGTATTTTCTGCTAACCGCGCAAAAACCAAGCATGACATCATAAAAAGCACGCTTTTGTATTCGGTTAAATTATTGTTGCCTGTGGTTTTTAACGAGGTGGCAAACTAGGTACACACTAGGTTTTCTTTATTATTATTATTATTATTATTATTATTATTATTATTATTATTATTATTATCATTGCGATAGCAATTATATGGACACTTGCGGCTGGTTTTCGCCGTCGGCGTCCGCGTCGGCGTCGGCGTCATTTGCCGTATATGTATATGTATATATATAATCGGCCGCACCCGTGGTTCGTGAGCGTGAAAAGACGCGAGGGGGGGGGGTCCCTCGAGCGACCTTCGATTTTAAGAGTGGGGGGCGCGCACGTTATCTCCCCTTCTCGGCGGCCGACAGCGGGCGGGGGGGGGGGCGGGAGGGCGACGTTCGATTTTACGAGCGCGGGCGCGGGCGCGCGCGTTATCTCCCCTTCTCGGCGGCCGGAAGCGGGGGGGCCGGTGTACCCTTCTACGTGCTGCGCTCTCAACGCGAAGAGAATTCTCTTAAACAAGCGTTTTCTAGAGTTGCGTGAGATCGGATCCAAAAAGAGTTAGCTGCCAGCCTCACTTCGTATAACATTACAATTTTTTGCTATCGCATTCATTGCTTCACCCTTGCGGTGAAACTGTGACTTATTATTATTATTATTATTATTATTATTATCATCATTATGTCCCCACCAATTTGCACCTCCTGTGGTCGAGGATGGAACTAGCGGAATCGCGGTCAGATTTCATCGATATACGTACTAAGTCAACATAAGGCGTGCGCAGGCCAAAAAAAAAAAACCGCACGATTAATAAGCACATAATAGCTACAGTCGCAAAACAAAAGCAGCTAAATAAGAAAGAGAATAACAAAAAAATAAAATAAAAAAAAGGAACAGCAGGAAAGAGACGATTACGGCCCTTCTATTATGAAGTTGAATATGTGAAGGCGTGTTTAAGTAAATGCCCATTTTAAAGAAACCGGAAATGATTTTATTCCAGAGCAGATCACTGAACACTAATACCAGAAAAATTTGCATATGCGAGCACCTCGTTCGCAAGGAGCCCTTAGTCGCTTTTTTGCGAAAAGGTGTCGAGGATGCGTGAAGAGTTTCCGTAATGAGGCGATAAAAGTTCGTGGAAATGCCGGCTCGTCGTGGCGAGAGAACGATGCTTTGTTTTCGTTTTTTTTTTCTTGTTTTATTTTTTTTTTTCGCGCGAGTTCCTTGCTATGCCGCATTTTGTCAAATCCGGCGCTCGGAGGGCGATGTTATTAAATCTTTACGCGCTAATTCGCGGGAACCCAGCTTTGGGTAAACACTTCCCTGATACGCTCCAGTGAAAAAAACAAACAAACAAACAACGAAGAACCGTTCATAACCCGTTCGTTCTGTACATCGTGTACACACACACATTGCTCGCGGAGAAAACCAAAGCAACTTAGGCTGCGTCGCAGAAAGCGCGTCATTACTGGGGGAGCCCCTGACAGTTGAGTCCTTCGCGTCAGCGGCACCGGGCCACGAGCAATTATCGCTAAGTGCAAGAGCGGGGAAAGAGACAGAAACAAGAGTAAAAAAGAAAAAATGAAAACAAAAAGCAACTGGAAGTGGTGCTCTGCGTTAACGCGCTGCGCTGCAGCCTGAAGCATAGTCGTAAATAAGGTGCCGGAACCGTCGTCGACAACATGCTTCCTATGAGAAAAGAAAAAAAAAAAGGAAAGAAAGAAAGCCTAATCCTGTTTCGTTTTTCACGAGTGGAGCACCTGAGTGGTCGTCGTGCCGTGCACTCGAAAAAAATGGCACCATATCCACGAAGTGAATGATGTCATCATCATCGTTATCACGTGTAGTGGGTACATTCCACTATACTGCGTCATCGCCATCTTTATCACGTGGAGTGGGTACATTCCACTATAGGTGGCTCTCTACCTACCTACTACTACTACGACAACTACAGAGGAGGGACAGACCCACACCCTTAGGAGCTTCGCCCCTAAAAGCATGGTGAAAGTTGAGTTCACGGCTGCAAAGACTATTCGACCTTATTTGCACTTGCTTGTCAACACAGTTATTGCCCTTAGTGGGCTCCGCCGGATTAGTGTGTGCGTTACGCAGGTGGGCGGCTATTGTCGACGACGTGCACTTCTGGGAATGAAGATGTCACCTTGCTTCCCAATTGTCACAAGCGTCATACTGAGCCGTATGAGAAACTACAGTAGGATTTCCTTACTGGAATAATTATTGGTAATATTCTAATAATAATTATAACAATAATAATATGATTACCATTTATTATTATTATTAATAATAATAATATTATTATTGTTAATATTATCGTTATCGTTAGTTCAAAATAGAATACATTGCCTCTCGTATGTTAAGAAAGACTTCCCGCTTTTCTGTACCATTTGTAAAAACACGATATGGCAAAGCTATTAGAAAGGTCTATGTCCCTACTGTTTTTAATGATCTCCCCGACAGTGTTTTTTCTGCAACGACGAAACGGAGTCTACGAAACATCATAAAGTCACTTTAATTGCTGGACCATTTATCGCATTACTATTTTTCTTTTAGTTTCTTTCATGCCGGTATAATCTTTTTTAAAGTTGCTCAATCCTTATCTTCACATTATGCTGTTTAGATAGTATTGCTCGCACTAGTTTGATTCGTGTATCTTATTTTGTTTAAATGTAGTGTCTTCTTTCTTTGATTATTTTACGTGAAAAGCGTTACAATATGTATATCATCTCTCGTTTGCCGATGTGCCGGGCCTAGTCCTCCAAGCCACCGCCTGGCTTTGACAGGCCTGTTATCTGTGTGTACTACTTAAGATGACTATAAAGATATTATTATTATTATTATTATTCGTGACGGAACGTTTCACCATACATGCCACGTAAATATATCTATGCGTATATGCTCCTCCTGTCATTCTAAAGACGAACTGCCGTGGTCGTAACACATGCGCGTGACGCACACACAAGCGCGTAACAGATACACACGCATACACGCACACAGACACGCACACACACACACACAGCACTGTCTGGCTTGCTGTGGCTGGCACAGTAAATAAAAAAAAATGTGATCGCCGAATCTTCATATTGTAGGTAGTATTCCGTTGGTTCCCATTTATTTCCTGTTTCCCGTCATTGCAAAAAGAACTGATTTTTTAAGGCAGCTATTATCGTCCTGGGTAGCAAGCGTGACTGATATGAAATCGCTGATTATGAGCATATTTTATATCCACTAAAGGACCAAAGCCTCTTTCAAAAATCTCAATTTTTATCGCGTTATGCGCGACATAGTTACACAACATACCTGCGAGATATTGACCTAAGCATACAGTTCTTTCCAGGTGGCCTGATTTTCGTTTGAATAAGACGTTACGTTATGCTCAAGAACTGCTATTTACAGCCTAGTAACAAACCTTTTCTGGTATGCCACACAGATTTCTGAAGTTTTCTGATAAGCCACACAGATTTCTGTGGCATATACCCGTTTGTTGGGCTAACTGCTGCCTTCATTTTCGGTGAACCAGTGGTGTGTAGTAGGATCAACCCAATGTCTGTTGCGCATGCCCATTTATGATGCCGACAGTCGTTACCACGTCTCCCGGAAATCAAGGGCTCTACCAAGTGCAGCTTCGCAGATTTGGTCGAAGTTACGTCGGCGTGACTGGTAACTTTCAGAGGAACCAAAGAGCCCGTGCATGACGTGAAAAAGAAAAAATGTTTCATCGAACGCGCTGCCCGAACACGCAGACGCAACTCGCCACGAAATATACTTGCACAAGGCAAACATAACAGCAGGAGAGAAGAACTCGATTTATGTACATTTTCTTGAAATTCTGACAATACAGACAACGGTGCAGACGCTCTAACGCAGTCACAGGCGCCTCCCGCACGCGTACGTACGTTGCCTACGTCATATTTTAAAACATACATAAATTTATATTTTGCTGTGGGTTTAATGTTCATATGGTCAGTGTCATTTCTCCCGATCTGATTATCAATAACGTTTCCTTCGTATATAAGTACATCCTATCATTTTGGGTCCACAAACAATAACGCAAAAAAAAAAAGTTGAGCTTGCCTGAACAATTTTTTTTTCAAAAGTGCAAAAAAAAAAAAAAGGAAACACTCGCCATGGACATCATCTAAAGCCGGGATACACTACGACAGGGTGAAGCAGGGAAGCAGAAACTTTGAAGTTTCCATGGCTTGTTCGCGCTGCCAGGAACTTGACGAACTACACTAGAGGGGACAGACACACAGGGGGAAGCGCGTACTAACAATTGTTTATTTTTCGTGCCACACCTTTCTTATGTATGACCCAAAAGAAAAAAGAAAAAAGAAAGGAAACACATCCAATCAATAAGACACACGAAACAAAGTGGAACGTCACCTTCTACGTCAAACACATGCCAGTCAAAATATCTAAGTTATCATACCTGATTTCAAGAAATCTATTTCTTTATGAGAAAGGAGGATAGAAGGTGCGCTAACACAACCTTCACCTGTGTGAATGATATAAGCCTCTATTAATTCTCTTTCTGTTTGATCGGCTGCTCGCTTCATTACTTCTGTGCCCGAAAAAGGTTGTGTTAGCGCACCTTCTATCCTCCTTTCTCAAAAAGAAATAGATTTCTTGAAATCAGGTATGATAACTTAGATATTTTGACTGGCATGTGTTTGACGTAGAAGGTGACGTTCCACTTTGTTTCGTGTGTCTTATTGATTGGATGTGTTTCCTTTCTTTTTTCTTTTTTCTTTTGGGTCATACATAAGAAAGGTGTGGCACGAAAAATAAACAGTTGTTAGTACGCGCTTCACCCTGTGTGTCTGTCCCCCTCTAGTGTAGTTCGTCCAGTTCCTGGCAGCGCGAAGAAGCCATGTATTCGCACCAACTAGCCCCCATTGCAGCTTTACTTTGAAGTTTCCGCACCTGCGAAGCATAAAATTACGTTATTTGTTAGTTCCCGAAAGCAACGGCCCAGCGAGTTTTTTTTCGGTAAAAATGAAGTAAAGTAAGCTGCAGATGAGGATAAGAAGACCGAACTTATATGATATTGACAGCTTTCGCTTCACCGTGAAAACTGTTGCTCAAGCGGGCTTATTGGCGTTGGGGCTTTGTTTAAAATTAAGAAAACTATATATCAGTGTGTAATTTATTGCCATGTTGGAGAACAGATTATTAAAAATGGATGTGTGAGAGTATTACCGCGTCATTGTAAGTTCATTAACAATTTCGTTTAGTGCACCTCAACTCTTCCTCCACCATTGGATTCTACCTAAGAATCCTTCGCACTAAGTCGCTTTTTCATAGATATAGCCTCTCTCGCTCTAAGTAATGAGCATTTCCAATCTCGCCTGGTACGGTCAAATAGTGACAAATTATGGAGGGTGCCCAGAACTTTCTAACAACGTGACGGGAAAGCGGAAAGCTAATTCGACACAAAGCCACGTGGGATGAAGCTCTGAGGCCATACGCACCGTGCTACGGAGTTTTACAAATGTGACAGTGGGGCAAGAATCGACCGCCTAACCAACAGAAGTTGACAGATAGGGCCCGGCTTTCAATAAAAAAAAATCACGCCATATCCACGAAGTGAACGATGATGAGTGGGCAAAGCTCGATCGTTTTCTTCCATGGCAGAAAGAGAATGTGTGGTCTGGAACGCGCTTATACTTCATGGTCATCAGCGTCATCGTCATCGTTATCACGTGTAGTGGGTACATTCCATTATACTGGAACACACTTATACTTCACCGTTATTACGTGTAGTGGGTACATCCCACTATACTCCGTCATCGTCATCGTTATCACGTGTAGTGGGTAATTTCCACTATACTGCGTCATCGTCATCTTTATCACATGTAGTGGGTACATTCCACTACACGTGGCTACCTACCTACCTACCTACCTACCTACTACTACTACTACTACTACTACTACTACTACTACTACTACTACTACTACTACTACTACTACTACTACTACTACAGAGGAGGGACAGACCTACACCCTAAGGAGCTTCGACCCTAAAACAAACGCGACTCGCCCGTCTAGACCGCCAATGTTTGGCATAGCCCTCGCCGCAAGACCTGTGTGTGTCACGCGTATCGCCCTTCTTCACGCGCCTACTGCGCTTCGGCTCAATCAAATGGCGCAAGGACGACGGTGACATGCATTTCACTCTCTCGCAGCTTTTTTTTTTAACGGTGAAGCTGTAAACTCTCCTGGTAAAAAGGTCCGTCCGTCCTCAAAAAACAAAACAAAACAAAAAAAAAACCCTCCACGCCATTGCTTAGACAACGAAGACACAGCTGGGTATCACATAGGTTTACCCTCACCACGCTGCACATGAGCCGAGGACTAGGTGCTGCTAAGCAACGCCCACCGATGCAGGCGGTCAGCGCAGATGCCGCGCCGAGTTCGCCCGCAGTGGTGCGAGCCGAGCGCGAGCAACGAAAGACACTCGCTTCTACCGGGGCTTCTACCGGGGGTGCTAGAGTCAGGTTTGCGCATGATTTTCTGGCGCTGGAGTTTGGACATTCTTGCTAGGTCTGTGACAGGCTGTGGTTCTACTCTATTTTGTCTACGCCAAGGAAGGTCTCAGTATAAGCCCAGGAGACCACGTTAAGCGCCTAAGACCGACCAGCTTCGCTGTTTTTTATGCTCTACACGCCTAGTGCAAACATCTTCATTTTGTCTGTAATATTCTACTCACACGACGCCACAAAGACGAAGTCGACGAAGTACAGGTACAACCTGCGCGCTCACTTGTTTTCTTTTTACCATATTTTGGACTCTCGCATGACCTTGAACAGTAGTGGCTTAAGACTTTTCCCTGAAAAAGAAAGCACAGGTAGTCATGTCTTCTAAAAATGAGCCTCACCTTATGTAGGCCTATGTAAGCACCTTTGTTAATCGGCATTGGAATGGTGAGTTTCTACCGATGCAGACTGTCTTTTGTAGCTAAAGTAGACCGCGATTTTCCGAAGGCCAATGATGAAGACAATGTCATTTTGGCAGTAAAGCTGTGTAACGTAGAGAAACATATCTAACACTACAAAACAGTTTTGCGGAATCCCGCTCGGGGCTAAAAATGGGTGGTGGTCAAGTTTGTCTTGTAGAAACGTGCTTGCCCCAACGACTAGTGTTTACGTATTCTTTGAACTAATAACTGTAATAAAATTAAATAAACTTTACACGTTGAAATTCACGGACTTCTAATCGCTGCCATTGCCTTCAGACAACCTTAACTCTCAGAAACCACTTCCTGCCGAGCGTTTCCTACGTCTTTCTGGCTTTCTTTAAAAATACCAGTAGCAGGCTGGTCCCGTAGCTGAAGCCTCGGCGCAGTTAATGAGTTTTATAACGAGTGCTTTTCGAACGAACCTCTTGGCGGCTTGCCTGCTGTGCGCAGTAGCAAGCCTTAAGAATACGCCACATGAAAACAAGCTCGTGGAGAAACTTCCTTCTGGAGTCACAACACGCTGAAAGTTGCCTTCGTTGCAGTAACCATCAAGTGTGCCCGGCGTAAACCAATGCTGTAATGTATAGCACGAGGTTCAGCGCTCGTTTATGATCCGGGTGATCGTTAACGACGGCTCTAACTTCCTGCGTACGCTCTAGCAACCATTCTTGCAAGTATCTGGTGCCGGTGTAGTTTTAGTCTGTTTCTAGTTTGCCTGACTAGTAAGTTACGAGGTAATGACACTCCACCCCGTGAATAAACTGCGCCACTTCGTTGTTTTTTTTTTTTCATTTTTTTCATAGTGAGATCAGTTACTTCTGTAACTCATTAACGTCCTTAACGAAGCTCCTGCCACTTACATGTGTTTCGGATTCTACTACGTGTGAACTGATCCTCGAACCTGCTTCGTCGTGCAGTATGTTTCCACGCGCAGATGAGAATTTGAAGAGAGCAAGCGGCCTGCATTCATGCGAAAAAAAAAAGTATGCCGCAATGCACGATAAAGCACTGAGCGTTGATCGTATACAGGGCTTTCGGACTGCGAGGAATCGATAGAAGACAAACATGGGAAGTCTATTTAAGGCATTAAAAAACGTTATTTCTCTCTGTGTCGACCATACGGGGGAAAGCATTCTTTCATTCATTTATTCATTCACTGAGTAATTCACTGAGTACCTTCCTACTGAATACTAGAGCGCAATGACTGTAAGAAGAATACACTACACATGTAATAGGGCTGGCTTAAAAGAGTTCAGATTTAATAACGACACAACCCAGCTCTGTAAGAAGACTGCGCTGCTAGCACATTTGATGTGGGCTACTTGCAAAATGATGGAAAGACGATGAAAAATAAAACAATATATAATATACTGCAGCTACTTTCTCATTTCGTTCCGTTTGCAATATTATTTCGATGAAGTTCCAGATTTCCGAGAAAGCCGCGGAAGTCAGCACCAATAAGTACAGTTAAGGTGACATTCCTTCTTTACTAATCGCTTCGTAGTATCATAATCGATTATTTGCTTGTTTTAAGTGCGGAGCTCTTTGAGGGTCCTGCTTCTCGTCCATCCATTCACCTGATGTGGCGTGATCCCGCTCAGAGTAAAGCACTCAGTACAGGCCGTAACGAAACTAGCAATGCGCAAACCCGGGTCAAAATTAACGACGACGTTCTTAAATAATATAGTTAGCACAAATAACCAAGAACTAACCGTAATTGATTAAACTTAAAATCGCCAAAACGTTTTGGGAACATGGGAGCGACTCCGGCGGGGTGCAAGAGAGGGCGCCACCGCCTCATCGAAAGAGCGAATGCACCTTCCTCTGCGACGGTACTGCGTCGCCACATGGCCACATCTGATAAGGGAAACAACCTGATAGAACTCGCCGCAGACGAAGCGTATCTCTGCTGCCGCAACAAGCAGGTACTCGATAAAGCGTAGCAAGAAGGAGAGCTCATGTCGCACATCGAGTTCGCGAATCTGCCTATCGAGATTCTACTCTTGCCGGAGAAACCTTACATGCTTACCTCAAACATTGGCGTCGTGCGAAGCGAAATGCGCGTTTTCAAAGTGCGCGAATGTGATGAAGGCGCGCAGTCGAAGACGAGGTAGACCACGGCAGAAACTACGGATACAAGCACCGTTGGCGAAAATCGCAGACAAAGAAGACGTGGAAAGACAGCGCGTGGGCGTGTGCTAGACCAGATGAACCAACATAGGCGTGCGCACGAGGGGGGCAGAGGGGGCGGCCGCCCCCCCCCCTAGTCACCTAAGAACCTAAGAGGGGGGGGGGCGCAAAGTCTGCCCTATACATTGACTTAGTAGGGAATGGGGGGCGCTGCGACGAACCTTCGCCCCCCCCCCCCTGAACGGTAACCCTGCGCACGCCTATGTGAACCAATGGGAAACGTCCACGCTGGTTCGAGGACAGGAACCACGGTTGCAGAAGAGCCAACAAGTCCGAATATCGCTCCTTGTGCAGAAGACCCCAAGAGGCAGACGTGGCCGCGACGTGGCGGAGTGAAGAAGGTGTTCAGGGCGCGGGATGGGCGGTCGGCGGAGTACCCGTGCAACGGCCGCTGCGGGCTCCCACCGGGGCGCGTACCCAACCTTCTTCCAAGGGTCTGGCGTTGTCCGGACACACGCTTCTCGTCGCCTTGCGGTGGCCATACAAAACATCTTCATCTTAGCACAGCGCATACACACGAACGCAAAACGAATAAGGGAAGTACCGACGACACGACGATAACACTCGTGTCGTCGGTTCTTCCCTTATTCTTTTTGTGTTCGTGTGTTCGCGCTGTGCTAAGATGAAGATTTACCAACTTGCCCAAATAGCCATCTTACTCAGACAAAACAATCGTCTGTCGTATCAACTATAGTCTGCGGCAGGCGAACGCCAAAAGGGCGTCCGGACAGTCACCCTGACTCCCCGGGCGCGTCCATTTTCACCTTCGCCGATGGTTGAGCGGCGCCACTACCTTTTCTGCCCCCAACGCCTGCGCCTGCTTCTCGTCGACGGTGACCGTGCCCTTCATGACGAACGATCACAGTTTTGTATAGCTTGCGCGTCGCCCCACAGTGGCGTAGCCACGGGAGGTTTGGGGGGTTTCAAACCCCCCCCCCCCGAAATTTCTGTTTTGCTTGCGTATATATACACGGACACATACAAACGCACGCACGAACACACATAAAGTATGGTTGAACCCCCCCCCCCCCCCCCCCCGAAAAAAAATTTCTGGCTACGTTCCTGTCGCCCCATGTCTCCAAAGAGCTATGATTTGCTCATATAGCATTGGTTGTGCCTGCCGAGTGCTCGTTTGATATATTTGATGTCTCTTTATCTTGTAAATTTATTTTGTTTTGTGTGTGTCCGTATGATCGGTCTCGTCTGTTGTTGACGACGTTTTCGTCATCGCTTTGGTTACTCACAAACCTACTCAAGAGCACTTTGAATTGCTAGCCTCGTGACAGTCGTCATTGACGCTCTGTAAACGGAGCAGTTGAGAATCTACGAATGGGAATCTCTGGGTGTACGCGCTACGCACTACCTCAGGTTTCATCGTAATGGAGGTGCCTTATCTTTCATTTTTTTATCGCAACCTTTCCCTTCCCTTGTGCAGAGTAGCATTCCTTCACCTTGGTTCTTTCTTCATCTTTGGGATGGCGGCATGTCATCTGAAAATCTTCGATGATAAGGTGTATTGCAATTGTAATTTATACAATTGCTATCTTAAATGTGTTGTATACTCATGTGCACTCACGCTGTATCATTATACCCACGTGCTGCGTCTCAACATAGAGAATGACTGTATCAAAAATAAACATGTAAATAAAATATAGAATTACACAACGACATCTCGCAAAGGTCATCCTTAAAATCTTTACAGAGACGCTGTACTTGGACTGATGTAAATAAATCAGTTCTTATGCAAATATATAAAAGTATTGAGAAACTATATCCATAGGTGAAGCTGAAGTACCTTTAATTCCCAAGGAATTGCCACATACGGCCAATCATTATTTGCATATTGTGGAAAGATCCACAACTCTCAATTTTGTATGGTTACATGTACGGGCGCTGTCGAAAAGCCCATTACATTCTTATACTTAACGTACGTGTACGAAGCGCAGCACATACACAAGTACGCGTACGAATACAAAAAAATTGGGCAGATCCCAAGTACTATGGGAATCAATGTTATGCGAAGCATCCGGATGAAGGTGACTGGGTTGTAACTTTTTAGGAGCGAAGCTCCTTAGACCGGCTCTCCGCCGTCGCCGTCGCCGTTGAAGCTCCCTGGCACGGTGCCAGCTGTGGCATCTCCCCCTACGCGGGATGATAAATGAGCTTTACGAGCGCTGGAACGCGGATAGCGTCCGCGCGATGCTCAAAGCGCGAGAATACGAACTCATGCGAAACGGAGGCAGATTAGTCTCCCTCTCCGTCTTTCTTCGACTCTGCCCTCTCCCCTCAAACTGGCGTACGCGCGATACCATCGCTTCACCCTGTCGTCCGGCCAGTGGTTGGTCCATTGCCTGGACAATGAAACGCCGCGCGTGCCGAACGCCGCGTGCGTCCCATTTCTAAAGAGCTTCGCTCATCTGTTGTATTCGTACATGGAACAACTGCTAGTTTTATTGAGCTAAACGTTATGAAAGGACGCTAAATGTATGTAGAAATGTTGCACACCCAGACATGTTGAACAGTCGTATATGTTTCATATAACCAGTTGTTTACAGTTGTGTAACGATGCCGACAGAAACATGGATATTGCCAACACTAGAAGCCGTAAGCTGATATGTAGAGCTTGTGCTTGCAAGGATGGTAGCCCTGGATAGTGCTACGTAGACTAACTACAATAGATGGCGCTTAAGTATACAACGGACGTTAACCCCACATGGCTCTTTCGTCGTAGGAGTACGTATGTAATGTTTATAAAATTACGTAGACAGCACTGCAACCACAATATACGTTTCACCAACATTACACCTGCATAGGGTGTTCTTCCAAAGCAGTTTCGAGACCTGACGTGGCTCTGTGGTGGAATGCTTGATTGCCGCGCAGAATGCTTGGGTTCGATTCGTGCTGGGACTCTGATTTCTATTCTTTGTATTCCTCGCGTCAACGCCTTTAAATTACCAATGTCAACGCCACCGATGTCAGTTTCTCTTACCGCTCTCTCATTTAAATTACCAATGCCTGTTCTCGCCGTTCCTAGGTAGATATAAATTGTCAAAGTTCTGTGGCGCATACCCACATTCCGCGGCCCGTGGTATACGGGTATGAGCTACACGTGTCTGGAGAAATGAGTTTGACGACGTACGTGACGGGATTTTCACGTTATTCATGTCATGACCAGCCAGACATATTCGTCAATACCTCTTCCCCTCCCATACAAATTTTTGTATACCCCAAGTTAAGGAGGCCATCACGAGCGCACGAAGACGTAGGCGGCTAGATAGATAGATAGATAGATAGATAGATAGATAGATAGATAGATAGATAGATAGATAGATAGATAGATAGATAGATAGATAGATAGATAGATAGATAGATAGATAGATAGATAGATAGACACGTAGATAGAACCGCAAAAGTGCTTACAGTACGCAAAGAAATGCTTCGCATTTAAAAGCAAGCGCCAGCACACAGACACGAAGAGAGAGGCAGAAAACAAGACTCGTACGAATAAACACCGCGCTAGCTTTCGCTACGGAGAGCAAGTGTGTGTTTTCTTGCCTTTCGGAGCTCTCCGTCGTACGGTGTGTCTTTTGATTATACCGATTCGTGTGGTGAAAGGCCGAGTGCTATAGAAAGTTCTTTGGGAAAGCGACGGGGACCCGGCGGCCGCATCATCTGGCTGGCGTAGTACTTTAGTCTTGTGTACCCAGCGCGCGGCCGACCGGGTCCTGAAGAGAGGATGATTAAGCAAACAGGGTGGGGGGGGGGGGGGCAGCCGGAATGAAAATGCCTCGTATAGACCGGCCTGCCCCCTAGCGTATGCGGCACTGGGGTACGAAGAAGTCATTGTATTTGTGTTGGACACACATGGGTCCGTCTACCTGCTCTCGATATTCGTTTCCTACCTCTTCTTCTACTTTCGAATTCTTCGATTATATATATTTTTTTTTCTAGAAAAAGGGAGGACAGAGCATCCTCGAAACGCAGCTCTCAGGCGGCGTGGACGGGAACTCAATTTTCTTTCATAGGGCTTGCGGGAGGCGAAGGAAAGAAAAAAAATGGGATATGGATTTCTGGTTTATCTTCCTTGCTCAATGGAGGAAGCGTATGGGAACGGGCTAGTTGGTATTCCGTAATGTTAAAACGTTAATGGAATTTTTTTCCCTTTTCATGAAGGGAATGCGTCGACGCGGCTTTCATTATACGAATGCCCTTTTCTTTCGCGTCCGTCTGCCACTCCTCTGGAAACGAAGTCTACGGTTTCTGAAGTCAAACCTATACACTTGCAAATAGAGCAATCAGCCGCAGAGCATGCTTCATGAGAAGCAATGCATTTTCATTTTATATGTAAGCGAAATCGACCCAATCTCTGCAGATGACGTAATATACCTCGTTTCTTAAGAATGCTTGAACTTATCGTCTGTCTTATCGTCGGTTTTAACATGATACAAACATTCCAGCTTGCAGGCACCGCCATGCGACTGCCTCCCTATTGGTCAGACGAAGAAGCCGCGAAGAGCCAAGGCCTCTTTGCCTGCTTTTAATCGCGGAGGTGCCGGCCCCCGTCACCTAGGCCTGCGTGCCGGGGACGGGGGAGTAGAGGACCTCATCATTATCATCCTGCATCACCATCATGAGCATCCTTATCGATGCCGGGCCCTTTACAACATGTCCCCGCTCAGAACGCTTCTACCCTGTGTTATGACTGCTACACGGAAGCTAACATTAGTTATGCGAATTGAAATCCAGGTAGCTCTCCTTTGCTGGCTATACTTAGCCAATCAGGACGCCGGCGTCCCCATGAGCGCTGTGGTCCCAACCTTCACTGTGGCCATTCAGGGACCTACGGATGGGCCCTTTTATACTGGAAACTGCTTTTGAAGGAAATAAAATACTCGACTATAAAGCGAGATGCCTGAAAAAATCGCCAAAATAGGTAATCCGGTTGTTCACGACGCAAAATAAATTACCATGCCTGGATAATGTGTTTATCGCATTCATACATAGAAATCCAACTTCGTCCTCTACTTACGGTATCGTTGCTCAAGATCGCGTACCCATTATTACTTCTGCGCGCGCGAATAACCACATGCGATTTGATCAGTATCATGTATCCGTCATTTGGTCTCATACTCTTGGGGCATTAACTAACGGCCCATCCCAATGACCTCGACGCTATTAATTGGGGACAGACAAGAGCAAAACTTGAAAAATATAGTACACAGACCACACACGTTCAAAGTTTAACAACTTAATACAACATGAAAAAAAAACCAATTTACGAACGTCTCCAAGGACACGGTCACGAAATAATTCCACCGATATGTTGGCGACCATTTCGCCTCACATCGCTGCTTGCGACGTCACTTCGCACCGCTTCGCATAGCTACAAGTACCCTAGTGGGCACTCTTGTCGCTGCTTCTTACAGCAGCTGCGCTAGACACAAACGTGAGTAGAACTGACGCTAAATATACGCAGCTGAACTACTCCTATTTAAATGTATATGCGCGTGGAGTGTGTACGCAGCTGAACTACTCAAACTTAAATGCCTACGCGCACGAAATGTAGTAGCTCGGTCCTGGTACCTTGAAAAAGGCACCGCGAGTCTGTTGCGGCGTCTGTTTGTGCACACTCACCTCATAAACCGTAGCCGTGGGAGCGACCACACTGCGTTAGCCAGCCGTTTTACTGATGAAAATGGTTTATGTGGCCGACAAAAGACAAGTTTCCAGCAGCGTTTTGGCTGTGCACTGTGTAACTGCTGCTGGAACACGAGTATTCATTTCGGATTGCTCTTAGGGAGTACTTGCGCGAAGCTCAAAACATTGCATCGTAAAAAATAAACTGGGCGGGAAGAAAGAATGCATCAGCAAACATGCAAAGCCAAACGACTTCCCGCCTCATACGCTTGTTCCATTCTCTCGTTTGCCATTACTCGTTATTAGTGTTGTTTGTTGCTGTTTTTTGAGAAAGAGAAACAACTCCGGGAATCGAAAAGTAAGTGGCAGTTTCCGACTCCTAGAAACAAAAGGTGAATGGCAGTTTGAGTGACTTAGTTTATATACAACTCTGCAGAGAAAAAATTTCATTTTCTAAAAAATCTCTCCTGCTGGCATGGCAGAACGTTTCTTGCCTAATACACTCGCATGTCTCTTTCTCCTTCACACGTGCTCTTCAAAATGATTTTGACTGAGTGTCTCGAATTTTCGTTCATTGGCGTCGCCCACCTTTGAATAAACAGGCACCCGTCGACGCCCGCCATGCAGGTTTTTCTTGGCACCATCGCTAGCCTTCACATCCCAAGCCCGCCTGAAAAATGCGACGCGGCGTCGCCTGAGCAGAGTAAGTTTTGGGAATGCTATCTTAGCGAAGTGCTGCCCTACCAACTGAGACGGCGCTGGAATCTACGTTTTAAGCAGCTTCGTACTGCGCTACTCTTGAACCGAACCTTATTCGGAACACTGTGAAATGGAACAGCAAACTATGGCAAATGTTTTGATCAACTTGGTCACGCATGGTACTACGCCCACTTTGAACTTTTTGTATTCGTTTGGGTTTCCAAGAATAAGCTAAATAAGCGTTTCTGAAAGCAAAGCTGATCATGCGAGTATACTCGCATGATCAATGCTGAGCATCCTTATAAGGATACTCAGAATTGATCGCGCGAGCTTCTGTGCGAAACGGGAAAGGTGCACCAAATTTATAGTGTGACGTTGAAACTGGTCATTTAAGTTCATAAAAAAAAACAAAGCCCCTCAAATTACCCAAACAGCTTCTTTCTCAGCTTACGCAGGAAAGAATTTTTGAAACATTTTGTGTACATTATGAAGAGTGTCAAGTTATATTGGCACGAGGCCATAACAAGGTCAGCACAAGGCCAATGTCTTGGCGAGGATCTAACACAACCTAATCGGTTTATGGTCTACTGGGAATCCGTTCATTTGAGGAGGTCTTGTTTTTTTCATTCCCGTGCGCATGCTAGACAGGCGCAAATTTTATGTTCAGGTGTTTCTGGTAATTTAGTGCATACAATCAGCACACGGGTCACTGCAGCATATCAAGTGGGCATAACGTCATGTGTGGGCCGCATAGAAATGTTAAAAGATTTCTCGTTAGTGAATCTGTTGCTAACAAACGCTTTATTCCAGCAGAAAAGTACAATATAAAAAAAATCATTGCAGATTTAAGCCCTTCACATAAACACGATGCGTCGCAAAAAAATATCCCTGCCAGCGTTGTTGCTGATCTACTCATGTCGAGTAATCCGGTATTGCTAAAACGGCAATACGACTATGCAAAAGAAAGACTTCACAGACGTTTTTGCGCCATCCTTACGAGATTTCTTATTGACGTTCTTGTAAGAAGATGGCAACCCGCAGCTGGTCAGCAAGTAGAATGGCGACACCCACCGATTTCAAAAATGTCAAGCGAAAACCACTGACAGCGCCGCGTATAAAAAGCTGTAATGTTAGTAAAAAATTACAGTATGATATTGAGGGGCGCTGCACAGGGCTCCGGATATTTCGATCCCCTGTAGTCCTTTAACGTGCCCCTATATATAAGTACGCGGGCCTCAAGCACTTTCGCACCCTTTGGATATGCGGCCGCCGTTGTCGGGATTCCGACCCGCGGCCTTTGGGTCAGCTTAAGGTAGGTCACCACCTTCAAAAACGCATTTTTTGAAAAAAAATTGAGTTGTTGGCATTCTTTATTTTCAAGTTCCCTGTCCATTCAAGAAGATTTTGAAAAAAAATAATGCAGTTATATAAAGCCATTTGAAAGTTATGACCATTTTTTCGACACCTGCTGGACACATCCGAAACTGAAGGATTCCGATTCGACATCTACCATGTCGTCATAAATGTTTTTCGCGTACATATTACGTAATGCTAAGGCGTTTAAGAACATTCTAAAGCTTGTAGAACATGATGTTTTCAATTTATTTTAAAATTTCCTCTACTCGGCTGCGGCACTCTATTGTTTAAGTTGCGCGTGCTCTCACTCGGCAGTCTGTGTTCTTGTTGTGTGCCATTTCGAGCTCTTGGACTTAGTTATGGGTTTTCAAGGAGAAAGTTATAGTACTTCATGAAACATGGCGAAGTATAGAACGAAACAGAAGCGTTTATGAAAGTTAGGGAATCAATATTCCAAGTGTGGACCCACTGTGGAACACGGGGATGAGAGTCAGCTGTAGACACGAAACGAGCTAGGAAAAAAATGTGTGCTTCATCTCGCTCAAAAGAAGATTATGCCGCTTCAAAAAGAGGTCCCAAGCTATAAGCCTGGTGAATTTCAGGTCTATTGAATGTTTCTTTGTTTCATAGACATTCGGTTCAAATCTTTAAAGCCATTTTTCTCAAAATGTGATTTTTTGCTTCCTACAGTTACGCGAACAATGATAACCGTCTTTCTAATAAATATTTTCGCATAAAATGTTTTGTGCTGTTTCTTTATAGGTGGAGCTGTGCATTCAAGCAGAATTATCGAAAACTAGCGGTAACTTTTTGTACAGTGGCCAACTGTGAGCAAAGCAAACCTGCCAAATATCAACTTTTTCAGTCTTTTTATGATAACGCACCCAAGCTTAGAGATATGATGATCGTGGAGGTTAGATGCACAGAACGTTGTCCTCACTACGTAGTTGCCAAGTCGCGTTTGAATTGCAACAAGAGTTTTTTAGTTATGACTGTTGGCGCAACATGCATATTTTGGCATATTTTGATTTTTATAAATTTTATGTTTTAGATTTTTATCTATTTCATAATCATAAAGCTTAAATTTACCGAAGCCCAACAATGCAAAACCATAATTATAACTTTTGGACCAAAACGGTAAAAGTTTTTCTCGAAGGTGGTGACCTACCTTAAGCAGGCGAACAAATCTTAGGAACGTGTTGCGGAATTAAAATAATATACGTTGAGCAAGAAAGATAAAAATCTTGTTATTCAAACATATTTCTTTAAAATAAAACAATGTTAGCCGCAGTTATGAAATCTTGGAGTAAACATTTTTCCACATAACCGTTTCCTACTTCACTATATGAATCTATGATAGCAAATTTGAAAATGTTTCGAGGTGTTTCAAGATGCGATCAGGAATTATCCTATCGGGTACGATAATTTTCGGTGCATCTTTTATTTATTCTTTTAATTTATTTATTCCATACTGCGGACTCATGGCCCATGCTGGGTGGTTAATACAAATGCAAGTACAAATAATAAAGAAGTAGCAATGACACAACAATGAAGGGTGAAGAACGTTATTTTGCAGTTTCATCACATGTATCGGTAAGGCATAATTCGATATTGGTTCTCCGAAAATATGACAACTCACTTAGGTCAGTGCGAGCAAAATATAGGGTTAAGGCGTTTGGGTGATGGTGTCGGGTGAGCCTGCTAGTTAGGGGCGTCGAATGCGGTGATAGATCAAGAGCTAGCTTTTAAATGCGAAGCATTTCTTAGCAAACTTCGGTGACTTTGAGCGTATCTATCTATCTATCTATCTATCTATCTATCTATCTATCTATCTATCTATCTATCTATCTATCTATCTATCTATCTATCTATCTGTCTGTCTGTCTGTCTGTCTGTCTGTCTGTCTGTCTGTCTGTCTATCTAGCCGCCTACGACTTTGTACTCTCCTGACCGTATCATTTATGGGATTCGTACCAAAATTATCATGGCATAGCATGACTGTATGATGCACATGACTGACTGGTCATATAATAAAAATCAAGACTAACTTGTCATGAATGGCATGATTTACATGACATGGTTCTCGTGCTCCTGTGGCCGTTTCCTTAACTTGATATATCCAAAAATTGGTATGATGTGACATTTCTGCATGGCCAACATAACTGACAGGTGGTAATATGAAAACCATGACGTGCATGTCATGTACAACATGACATGCATGCCGCGCTCATGGCACGCTCGTGGCCGTTTCGCTAGCTTGATATGCACCAAATTTGGTATTGCATGACGTGATTGTATGACGAACGTAAATGACACGTGGTGATATGGAAAGCATAATATGTCATGTCCAACATGACTTGCATGCCACGCTCATGGCACTCTCGCGCCCGTTTCGCTCGCTTGATGTGCACCAACTTTGGTATTGCGTGACGTGAATGTACGGCGAACATAAATTACAAGTGGTAATATGGAAATCATGAATGTCATGTGCAACATGACTTGCATGCCTTGCTAATGGCACGCTCGCGGTCATTTCGCTAGCTTGATATACACCAAATTTGGTATTCCAAGACGTGTCTGTATGGCAGACATAAATGCAGACCGCAAAATGAAAATCATGAAATCCATGTCATGTACAACATCATTTACATGCCACACCCATGGCGCACTCACGGCGGTTTCGCTAGCTTGATAAAAAGTTTGTATTAAGGCGAAGACCCCTAAAATATCATGCTCACGTCCGTCCATCCATCCTTCCATCCGTCCATCCATCCGTCCGTCCGTCCCTCCGGCCATCCCTCCGGCCGTGCCCTGGCATGGTGCCAAGTGGCCGCCGGGGCGCGCAAACGGATCCGTTCACGTCGGACTCTACAGCGCTCGCGCTTTGCTTGCGTAGCGTCGCTGTGCCCAGCATGTCCAATCATGCAAGGAGGGAGAGGCGCGCATCGCGTTCCATTATGACCGACCCCGTTTCAATGGGCTCAGGCGTTCGCAGAACACACTTTGGAAATTACAAAATGTCCGTCAGTTTAAGCGCTGGAACGCGGATGGCATTTGCACGACGCGAAAAGCGCGAGAATACGAACGCATGCGAAACGGAGGTAAATTAGTCTCGCATCTCGCTGCGATTCGAGGTAAAAATTTAAAGAAGAAAACACGCATACATTCCGTTTGTGTGCCATCCCACTGTGAGTGTAAAAAAAGCCGGCAGATCCGACGCACTGTGGGAATCGATGTAATGCGAAGCAGGCAGGAAGGAACAAACCATGCTTTACATAATTTGCATGTAATGTTTTACATGTTAGTACCTGTCATTTAAGTTCGTCATGCAGTCACGTCGCGCTATACCAATTTTGGTGTATATCAAGCTAGCGAACTGGAGGCAAGCACACCATGACCGGGGCATGTAAATGGCGTTGTAGATGATATGTATGCCAAGATTTTCATGTTCCCACCTGCCACTTATGTTCGTTATACAGTCATGTCACTCAACACCAAATTTGATGTATATCAAGCTAATGAAACGGCCGCGAGCGCGCCATGAGCGTGATATGCAAGTCATGTCGCACATGACAAGTCATGATGTCCATATTAACACTTGTAACTTATGTTCGCGTACAGTCACGTCACTCAATACCAAGTTTGGTGTATAGCAAGCTAACGAAACGGCCGCGAGCGCGCCCTGAGCGTGGCATGTAAATCATGTTGTTCATGACATGCACGTCATTATTTGCATATTACCACCTGTCATTTATGTTGGTCATACAGTCACGACACTCAATCCCAAATTTGGTATATATCAAGCTAACGAAACGGCCGCGAGCGCGCCATGAGCGTGGCATGCAAGTCATGTCGCACATGACAAGTCACGATTTTCATATTCCCACTTGTCATTTATGTTCGTCATACAGTCACGTCACTCAATACCAAGTTTGGTGTATATCAAGCTAACAAAACAGCCACGAGCGCGCCATGAGCGTGGCATGCAAGTCATGTCGCACATGACAAGTCATGATTTCCATATTACCACTTGCCATTTATGTTCGTGATACTCACGTCATTCAGTCCCAAATTTCGTGCATATCAAGCTAACAAAATGGCCGCGAGCGCGCCATGAGCGTGGCATGCAAGTCATGTCGCACATTGCATGTCATGATTTCCATATTACCACTTGTCATTTATGTTCGTCATACAGTCACGTCACACAATACCAAATTTGCTGTATATCAAGCTAACCAAACAGCCGCGAGCGCGCCATGAGCGTGGCATGTAAATCATACTTTTCATGACAAGTTATTCATGGTTTACATCATATGACCAGCCATTTATGTTCGTCATACGGTCATGTTATTCCATACGAAATTTGGTATAAATCCCATTAACGATACGGCCAGGAGAGCACAAAGTCTTTCTTAGGCGGCTAGATAGATAGATAGATAGATAGGTAGATAGATAGATAGATAGATAGATAGATAGATAGATAGATAGATAGATAGATAGTTCGTCCCTCCTTCTCGCGTCCCGCGTCCCACACCACCACAGCGCTTGCGCGTCCTCTCCCCCCTCTTTCTCTCGTCTCCTGCTTACCCCTTTTCTCTCCTCTAGGATTCCTCTACTCTACGGAGCGGCGCCCGCGTCCCACGCCCCCACAGTGCATGCGCGTCCCCTCCCCCCTCTCTCTCCTCTCTTATGCTCCCCCCTTTCTTTCCTCTTCGTGTCATCTACTCTACGGAGCGGCGCCCGCGTCCCACACACCCATAGCGCATGCGCGTCCCCCTCCCCCTCTCTCTCCTTTCCTACGCTTCCCCCCTTTCTGTCCTCTAGCAATCATCTACTCTACGGAGCGGCGCCCGCGTCCCACACCTCCACAGCGCATGCGCGTCCCCTCCTCCTCTTTCTACTCGCCTACGCTCCCGCCTTTCTGTCCTCTTGGAATCATCTACTCTACGGAGAGGCGCGCACGACAGGTGGTGTGACAGCTGTATACTCCGCTGGGGGCGCCAAGGTAGTTCCGCAGTATGAAAATGACGGAGCGCGCGCGCCTCATTCTCTATTCTGTACAGCGCCGCGATGAGCGCTCGGGCCGCTTCCGCGAAACGGGCGACGTTTATCCCGCTCAAGCTAACCATCTCCCCTCTGCTTCGCATCCATACATGGTTCCCTTTAGCGGGAGATGGGGAAGTTTTTTTTTTGTTTCAATCATTCATCACTATGATTACCAGTGTTGTTTTTGGTTGATCCTGCCCCATGCTAGGTAAGAAATTCGCAGCAGACATTTTAAGGGTACCATTTTCAGCATCTTCTTTATGTCATGGTCACTTGTTTAAAGAATAAAATGTAAACTTGATTTTTTAGTTTCGTGGTACTTATTATTGGGTAAGTTACAGGTAATTCCATTTTAATGGGCAGCCGAACTCTGTTACACAACCAGATCTAGCTAGGTTGCTTGTTAAGATCAGGTATCATAGGCATTCCTTTATACATTGGCTCCGTTTGCGGCAAGACAGGATCGTCTCACCGGTCTGCGGGACAGCTTCATGCTCTCCCATAGTGCGGCACTTTTCGCGCTGAATTGGCGAACATCTCATCGAAACAGAGTGAAATCAACGGTCGAAAAGACAGCCGCCCCAGCTAACTACGTCATCGCCGCCACCTTGGAAATGCGGCTCCACTCAGAATTGCGATAACTGACGCGAAATTGGCGCTAGAGTGGCACTTTTCGCGGTGAATTGGCGAACATGTCATCGAAACAGAGTGAAATCAACGGTCTAAAAGACAGCCGCCCCAAGTAACTACGTCATCGCCGCCGTCTTGGAAATGCACCTCCACTCAGAATTGCGATAACTGAACGCGAAATTGGCACTAGAGTCGATAGCGAATCAAAATGAAAGCAGCCAATGGCAGTCGGCCGCCGTGCCGGCGAAGTCATGCTCCCCGCGCCGGCCGCACGTCGTGCGCAGCCGTGCTGGCCGTGCCTCCGGATTTCGCCGCCGCCGGCCGTTACGCAAAGTTTCGTGATGTCCCGTTGCATGAAGTGAGCGTTGCCCGGTGTGTGCAGTTTTTGTGGTGTCTGCGTGTTGTGCGCTCTTGCGCCGTGATGGTTAACTGCAAGCACCATTCGTACATCATGCAGTGGTGCTCGGATACTTCAAGACCGGCCGAGTTCCGCAAGACTCTTCCATGCTCCGAAAAACTAACGGTGAGCGTGCGGTTTGCGCTCGCTGCCACACATGAATAGGTTCATCGCAGTTCGGCAACAGTTATTAGTGAGTAATAGCTGAGCGGCTCAGCGGGCCAGCGGACCCAGCGGAGCAGCGGAGGGGGCAGCGGAGCGAAAGACAAATGGAAGAGTAATAGCTGAGCGATGACCAGCTTGCTTCAGCGGAACGCATTGCTGCGCCACCTCTTGAACAAGGTTGAAGTTACTGTCAATCGAGCAGAGGCTTTGCTTGGAAAACGCTCCCACGCTCGTCCGCTGCGCAAGCTTCGCTGAGGAGACGAAATGAGCGGGTGAGCGGCTCGCTCCGTGAAAACGCTGGCCGTGCCAGCGTGCCGCGCATGCGCAGTCGGCGTCTCCGCTCGTTCGCTGGGCCCGCTGGCCCGCTGAGCCGCTCAGCTATTACTCTCTATTGTTTTTTAATATCGCAGAATCGTGAACAGCACGAGGTTGCGGTTAATAGGGAGTTTTCGAATAGCGTATACGCTAAGTTAGCGGGCGTTGCGGGCGTAGCGTTAGCGTAAGGGCGCCATGAGTTTTCGAATAGCGTTTGTCACCCACCAGCGCTAACGCCGCAAAGGGGCTTTGCGGGCCCCACGCTATTTCGGATTTCTTGCGGGCGGCCCGCAAACGCTAACCGTGGTTAGCGTTACGACGCATGCGCAGTGGCAGTGACCGCAACGGTAAGCGAACGCAAAGCTTTGTGTACGGTATTCGAAAACTCCCTAATATCGCTATTCTTAGAAGCAACGAAATTAAAGCACAATCGTAGTTTAACTGTTGCGTCTCTGACATGGCTAGGAAGCGCCTTTTGATTTTAGATGCGAAGCATCTTATGCTCGGGGCTCTGTCCGTCCCGCGTCCTGCGTCTCGCGTCCCGCGTCCGATCACTTTCATGAAGTAGGGAAGCACCCACTATGCGAGCCAGAACACTGTAGTACAATAAGGCCATCAACCATCACTACAGTTACCGGAGTCATGGCCAAGAGCATAGAGTGGGTGCTTAGCAATGGCTAGGCAGGTGGTGTCTGTCGCCCAGGTTGACTCCATTCCTTGATCTTGCTTGCATGTGCTTGCGGGGGCTTTGTCCGTCCCAGCTGCATACTCCACTGGGGCCGCCACGGTAGTTCCGCGGTATGAAAATGACGGAGCACGCGCGCCTCATTCTCTCTCCTGTGCAGCGCCGCGATGAGCGCCCGGGCCGCTGCCGCGATACGGGAGCTGCGACGTTTCCCCCGTACAAGCCAGCCATGTCCCCGCTGCTTCGCATCCACACATGGTTCCCTTTAGAGGGAGGTGGGGGAATTTTTTAGATGCCAAGCAGCTTCTGGCGGAGTTCAATCCGGTGGTGGTATGCGGTGTGACCACCCTTACTGCGCATGCTCAAACCCTCCCCCACACACCTCCTCTCCTACGCGCCCTCTCTCTCCACTAGGAATCCCTCCCGTGGTGTCCACACCACCACTGCGCATGCTCGTCCCCCCCCCTCTCTTCTCTCCTACGATCCCCCCCCTCTCTCTTCTCCAGGCATCCCTCCCGCGGCGTTTACACCCCCCATCGTGCATGCGCGTCCCCTCCCCCCTCTATCTCCTCGCCTCGCAACGCCTACGCAGGCAGCGTCTGCTAGCGAGTTTCTTGATTGAAAGCTAGCAGTTCGGTGTACGAATACAACCGATGAGCAAAGCGCAACGGACCAACCTCTGGGCGGACGACAGGGTGAAGCGATGGTTTCGCGCGTTCGACGGTGTGAGGGGAGAGGGCAGAGACGAAGAAAGAGGGAGAGGGAGGCTAATCTGCCTCCGTTTGGCATGCGTTCGCGTTCTCGCGCTTTGTGCATCGTGCAGACGCTATCCGCGGTGGAACGCGGATAGCGTCCCGCGCATTTATCCTGCCACGTAAGGGGGGAGCCGCCACAGCTGGCACCGTGCCAGCGATCTTCAACGGCGACGGCGGGGTGCCGGCTTAGGGAGCTTCGCTTCTATTATGAAAATTTGAAGTGCCAGCAAAGGCATTGATGAGCACCGTCATGGATGAAGTTGATGGTGTAAAAAAAATATTTCGATTCTTGAACATCGTATGTTTTATCGGCTCACGTTTCAAATAATCTCTGATTTGAGAACACTGCCGAAGCTGCTCTTTCCCAGATGAGAGAATAGAATGAGAGGACAGCGCGAAAGGCTCTCACAGACACATTAAGCTACATCCACTCCACACTCATCCTCTGCTACATCGTCGAAAAGGCCACCGCCACGTTCCGGAATTGAAACGTCATTTTGTCTGGACAGCTGCGCTAGCTAATTAAGCGGCTAGTTGATAGCGCTACAAAAAAATTATTCTTCCTCCACTGCTGTTCATTACGATCAAGCGAGAGACCATTTCTTCTCGTTTCCCCATTTGTCCGACGGAATAATGACACTCAGTGTAAGAATTCCCTCCGCGTGGAATGCGCGTAGAGCGCTACTTTTTTCAGGTTATTAAAGAAGCAGGTCGGGATTTTAATTACGTTTATTTCGCCCTTCCATCTGTCTCTTTCTGCTGACGTACTGGAATGTTATATATACCTTCTTCTCTATCGATTGCGCGATAAAGCTCATTCTTCAATGTTTCTGCCTGGGAAACTTCGCTCCCTCCTTGATCTTCTAAAGGTGAATTATTTACCTCTGGGCAAAAAAGAGGTAGTATGCGAAATTTATATGTATCTCAGCAACGTAAATTAAATTGATGTAGTCTGAATGCTTGCCAGGTTGGATTGATTTGTTCTCGTTGTTGTCCTCATTTGTTCATAGCGTAAGAGAACATTCTACAAAATTTAAATATTGACAACAGGCTCCGTTGTGGTTCTCTTTAAAGAAACAGAAGATTTAGCAGCTCACGCTTTCATAGTGTTCGTGTTTGAAATATCGGTGCTTAGTATGTATAATCACTGTCTTCTGCGCTTTGGCTAGTATTGGGGTTGAAAGAAACTTTATTTACTGACTGATACACGGTAACTTCAGTTATTTGTTGTTTTCAGTGGAGCTCCACGATATCTCCGCTGAAGATTGCAATTTGAAGCAAATAATCTGTAGCCTACGCAAGCACATACTTGACATCGCTGCTGTTAATACATCTGGTTAGTCGGTGTCTGGATGTTGTTATGAAACTAAAACATGTTTTTTTTATCAGCAGAAGCATTATTCAGGGACATGCCACAGAGATATCACTGTACTGAATTTATCTGGCAGGGTAAATATCCAGCACAGAACACGCCTAAATGCATGCCGGCCGTTATGAGTGTAAAATAATGCAGGCTCGACACGTATGCAACCGAATAACTTCCTTGAGCCGGCGTAATTAACTCCCCATTTCTTGCATTTTCCTTGGTTTCCTGTTCGATCTCCATTAGAAAAGCTGCGTCCTGAAGGAGCACTAGGGTACATTTTTTGAAGATGTACAAACTACAACAAATACTTAGTACGCGTGCTATACGTCCGTTGGTTACACGAGAATCGTGAGGCCAAGTGATATCGTGCAACTGCAGTCTGAGACCATTTACAACAGCTTTGGACATGTCTCTTTGCGGATTCAATCAGACAGCTGGGTTTAAGACCGGTTGAAATGAATGGAGTCAGACCTACGTGAAATAATAATCGTTGGGTGATGGAATAGACAATTGACCAAGACGTGATACAAATCTTGCACAATGCAAGGGACTTTTGTTTGTTCCTTGCATCAATCGTTTGAAAATCCGGCGCCACCAGGAAAACGGGTTTCGCGCTAAAGTTATGTAAAAAATTCCACTTCTAAATATAGACACAACTGAGGGCACAAAAGACGGCAAAAATTCTTCAATTTTCTTAACTATACGACAGGGATGGTGACTTTGCCTATAATAAACATACAATTTTGCCGCACACCGGCCTTCGCAACTCCTTCGCCTGTGTTCTCCAAGGCTGCATCGAAGTGGTGAGTTCATTTTAATGATGCCGTGATGCATCATACTCCTGCCTGCAACAAGTTAAGCTACATTGTGAAATCAAGTGTGCAACGAACTTGCTTGAAACGCTCTATTGCTTCTTGGGTTGGGAAGTTTTATGGTGATTATAAACAGAGAACCACCATCTGTCTCAGTTCTATCTTCTGGAAGTATTCCCATGACAACATACTGGCTCTGTTGCAGGCTAGTATTGAGAAACTTCCGGAAACTACCTGACGCTGATCTGCAGAAGCACACCGGAGGAAAGTGTTTGGGAAGGCGGGTGATTTAATATTGTTCTTCTTGCTTTATCTTAACCACCTCGAGCTGCAGTGGTGGCAAATGACACCCAGAGCGAAATATCTGGTGACGTGTGTCGCTGGCACGGGCCGACGAAGCGGTGTGACTCGTGCCGGTGGCTAAGTTGGGTCACAATGAATATTAATAAACGTGTCTCTATTAATAAAGTCCGGTGTCTCTTGTGTGGAGGCAAGATGAAAGATGACTTTTTTTCTTTTTTTTTATGTACCGTGTTCTCGGGACTGTGCCTACAATACAAATGTAATGGAAGATTTACGGCGGAAAACGCGGCTATACTTCGTTTTCAACTTGCGTTCTTGAGCGAGAGCATGCGCTACTGTGGATACGAAGCGAACGATCAAAGAAGCAAAAGAAGAAATGCGTAGCAAAGATGAAAAGGCGTGCCTTGGACCAATCGTATGGATAGATGATGTTCTTTGAATTGCCCTACATTTCAGGGAAACCAAATCCGTACGATCGATCAAATTATGCCGACAAGCGCGGCATTTTTGGCAGCAACTAACCGTGCTGCCAGTCGTGAATCTGATTTATTATGTGCCGCGTGAATAGCTCGCTCAGCGTAACGTATTGCTAGTCCTCCGAATTTGGTTTTTAGAACGGATGCTGCTTGGACACCTACTCTGCAACTGTCATTCAGTAAACTCCTGCACCTCTAAGCACGAAGAGAAAAATGTGTTAAGACCATAAGTTTCCGTGTTGTTGGAGAGAAAAAGAAGTATGTTTAGACATGACAAGGGAGCAATGTTTGCGTGAAAACACCAGTGATGTTTGGGCGCTTTCGAGCGCGAAGGGGTCTGTAAGACTCAACAAAACTCTTGCTGGTGATGCTACAGAAACAAATCGGCGGGCTTACTACCATACGGCTTTTCACATTTCGAATCATTCGTTTTGTGGACGTCTTTGGGGCGGGTGCATTATTGGGGCCGAAATTCACGCCGCCGATCCAATTGCGGGGTCAACGCTGTGCCTGCTGGCTTTTTGGATATCGAAGCTCTAGCTACCGCCCAAACCTGCAGAGCACCATAACATTTAGGCATGTTGAGCTCATTCTTGGGGTCTGCGATTTCGCACACTACATTCGAAATTTTCTTACGAAGCATTACAACGAAAATGTGTGGAATCGTCGCTGAGCCAAATGCAGCTCTAACTTCCACCACCTTAGGACTTTGTTGTATGCAATCACGTTTCTGGCACTAAGAACGAAATTAATACATTCATAACAACATTTACTACCAAAAACTTCTGGTATTTGTGCACGTGACCGGGTCAATTGAACACCATTGATACTTTCAAAGAGGTTACTGCAACACCATACAAACGAACGCTATACGATGGATTAGTTACAAACGCTGGAAGCTAACCATACATTTTTTTTCGTAAAAAATGTTGCTTATGAAAAAGTACTACTTCTACCTTCCTTAATATAGCCAAAATGTAAGGTTCGCTAATCTACCTACATCAATTTGATAACTCCAATCTGTGCAAATTCTACGATGGGATGGATGGATGGATGATCAAACTTTTAATTCCCAGAGACTCGACTAGAGTACAGTGGGCTTCTCTGACGTTAGGACGGGCAGGCTAAGCCTTACCGCTGCATCGTCTACCCTGTGGACGGCCCAAAACTGAAGACTTCTTGGAATAAGTGTCCTTATTTTGTGAGATAGATGCGGCAAGGAGAAGAAATGGTGTCGTGCTTGCTCGTTATTAACAGCAGTAAAGGAAGAATATTTTTTTCAGCGCCATCGATCGCACATGCGCTTTTGAAAAACTGGAAAAAGAGATTAAATGCTGCATCCCTGAGTGTCACCGCATATGCTGAGTCGTTCAGCTAACCGATAGCTATGTTTCTATGCAGTTTCTTTTGCGTTGATCTGCATTTCATGAGTGCTCACCTGCAAACACTACTGCAGTCCTCTTTTGCAGAGGGAATTGCACCGGCTGGACATTTTGGAAATCCTTCTTTTGCCGTCTCCTTAATTAGAAACGTCAAGTTAGTACCCGGTTCTCTCCAGCTTAGTTCAGTCTGAACGGATGCCAGCAGTGTTGCGAAGTGTGGATTGTTGCCAAGTATAACTGACGGGATGTAGATGTGCGGGCAACGCAAACACTAACACGAGTTTTGAACGCGTATCTTCAGGCACTCGTCTATTTGTGGCCTGTTGTTTCGGTAGCGGGTACCACATGCAGTGGGCTACTAACAGTTTCGCGTGAGGGCATGCAAATTGGAATAGACGGCAAAATGTCATGTTTTTCCTGCAGCGCAAGACACTTGGCCGACGAGGGCAGAGGAAGATTACATCAGTGATACGCATAATTTATATATGAGTGTTTTTTCTGCCGCTGTGGTGCCGAGCCGCGGTGCGCGGCTGCTGACCCGAAAGTCGTGGTTTCCATCCCAGCAGCTACTATTGTATTTCCATGGAGGCGGAATGGTGGGGGGCTCGTGTACTGCGCGATGTCAGTGCACGTTAACGAATAACAGATGGTCAGAATTTCCGGAGCCCGCTACTACGGCGAGCCTCTTAAAGATATCGTGGCTTTGGCAAGTGAAGCTCTATTTGATGTTTATATGATGTTCCTGTGTTACGTTCCTTCGTCGGCTTGTGTTTCGTTTTTCATCAAGGAAGTAGTCGTGCTATGACATCACGATTGTTGCGGAGTGGGCGGATACTAGTCAATACTTATGAGACAGATACCAAGTGTTTTGGCAGAGCTTATAAGAGGTGAAATCTTGCGTGTTCATGAGTTATCTGGCTCATTACTGCGTTGCAATTACATAATTAAAACAGCAATTAAAACAGGTTTAGACCGAAGGAAGCGTGTCATCCTGTTTTATTTTTTTGCCTCTGCCGTTATCCCAATTGTTCGCTTCCAAGTCATATATTTGTTCAGAGCGTGGACAAGGTGCGTGATCATGTTCCATCATGTAGCGCGATAAATGCCGCAAGTCTAATGATATATTTTGCTCTTGTCTACGATTATTTGAACGAAGTTGGTGACCGATGAAGCTGTTATTTTATAATTATATGCCATATGAACATTTACCTACAGACGAATGCACGATGTGTTGTGTTCTTCAGATTTTCTTTGCAACTGGAAAGCCCGTCATGATATTGTTTGTGCCTGACACACTACTGGCTGAAACAATAATGTCCGAACATTCTTGGCGTAACGACGTTGTCTGAAATACAAATCCTGCAGGTGGGCCCTGAGATTCTTACACGACATGCGCAGCCGCTGTCTCGTACTTCAAAGGAGCCCTTTGAGCCTTCCATCGTTGAGTAAGAGCTGTATTGCTGTCAGAAGATGGACACAACTCGGTACTCCAGAATATATTAACTTTGTCGGCTGCAGTGGCCTAACTGAACGTGTACATTATTTAAGCAGCAGCAAGCGCTTCTCACGCTCTCTATGCCATCGCTCCCTCGTTCGTCCCAGTTAGCTCAGTCAATATTGCGACACATTACTCTGGACAGCCAGTGGCGCAATCCTGGCGCGATGAAACCCACGTCGCATTTGCGAAACTATGCTAGTCTGCGCGAATGCGCCTTGGCATGCAACGAAATCAGAGTCGCAGGAGAAATTGCCAAGAAGCATGCTCGCCGCAATAACAGAAAGCAACGCGCTAACCTAACTGCAAAGATAGCCGGAAACTTCGCGAGATACTGAATCATGATAAGACTACTCGGGTCACTCTCGATCTGTATATTTACCACGTACACCTACTTATTTACAAAGGTCACGCTTCTAGATAGAATCAAATTCATAATTTAGCAAGCAGCGGCACCTCAGGCTCTATGGCGCTCTCCTGAACTTTGCCTGCCAGGCACAAATACCAATTTACTATTCTACACCTCAGAAGGGGAACTGAGGGACAGGGGAGGTGGTTTGGTTTCAAAATTCGATAGAGGCTTTCCTTGGCTTTCTTGCGGCTTTGCTAAAAGTTGCCGGAGTAGCACTCAACACAGTTGATCTGATCCCCTTAGTGGGGAACTTCGAGAGAGTCTTGTATTCAGCTCAGGAGTATATACAGCAAGGATACACAAAATAATGAGGTGTATCTAGCGATAAATGCTCGAAATGACGGGAGTATCAGCACATTTTTAATGACTGTGTTGTAGGGTGATTAATTTATGAAAAGTTGTTGAAGAAGGAAACGTCCAGAAAGGTAGTTGGGGGGACATCCATAAACGAGGTAGAACGCTGAATATCTGGTTGTGCGCTGAAGGGCCGTGTTGTAGGCGAAGGTGAGGAATACGTGAAAGGTATCCCAGTTTTTGTGGTCTGGATTGATCTAGACGGCTATCATGTCCGCAAGAGTACGATGAAATCTCTCGGTGACACCGCTGGTCTGAGGGTGGTAGCTTGAAGCTGTCTGGTGTGTTGTTGCAGAAGCGCGCAGTACTTCATTTATTACTTGTGACAGGAACACCCTTCCACGGTCACTCAGCAGTATGCGAGGAGCCCCATGGCGTAGAATTATGGCGTGAAGCACGAAGTCGGCAACTTCCGAAGCTGAGGCAGTAGTCACAGAGGTTGTCTCAGCGTAGCGTGTAAGGTGGGCTACGGCGGTCACTATCCATCGTTTGCCAGTAGACCTGACGGGAAGAGGGCCATAAAGGTTGACACCTACAACCTCGAATGACGTTGTGGGGCACGGAATCGGCTGCAGAGGCCCGGCAGGCGCAGATGTCGGGATTTACCGACGCTGACATGGGAAGCAGGAACCTACGTACCGCGCTACAGTAGTAGAAATGCCAGGCCAGTAGAAACGACTTCGAATGCGGACGTGAGTTTTTTAAAACCAACATGGCCGGCATTCAAGTTGCCGTGGAAGGCTTTAAGCACGTGAACTCGAAGAGAGCTTGGTAGCACAGGAACCCAGCGTTGATCATTAGGGTGGTAAACGTGGCGGTACAGAACACCATAGCTCCAGCTTAAATTGCAAGAGTTGATGACCAAGACGCGCGTGAGGTGGATGGGAAGCTCTAGAGAGGCGGTCCATAATACGCCTGCAGTACGGATCAGACAGTTGGCAGGAGTTAAATTGATATAAAAAATTATATGAATATGAAATTAATTACCCTAATTATATCAAAAAATTTGATCATATAGAGAAAATTCTGCATTGCATGCCCAAGTGGCAGGTAAAATAGAATACTTCATGGTGAATAGAAATGTTTAAGCCCATTTGTAGTCCCTCAATACCCATTTTGTGACTGCTTTTGCAGTATTTTACTGAGTGTTCTAATGCTTCGTGAATATTAGGCCTGCTGTACAACAGAACCGTTCTCTTTTCCTTTAATGCTTCTTGCTAGTGGCTTTAAGACACTGAACCTGAGGACCCACCGTGATTGCGGAGTTACTAAAAAAAAATGCCCCCACCTCCCCCGAAGGGAATCGTGAGGAAATGCGAATGCATTTCTTGCGCCGAGAGATTTCGCCTTCACCGACTTCTGCCATCGCCTTGAGAGGCGCCCAGCCAGCGAACGGTCGAGAGTGAGGCGCGAGCGGACGGGAGAGTGGGGCGCAGGGAGGAGAGAGAGCGAACGGCGGGAGAAGGAGCGGCAAAGCGCTGCACCTACCCTCTCCTACACTCTCTCGCACCACATGCTCCGGTAGCTAGGGGCGAGGATAAGCGCGCGCCCGCAGCTGTTGCTATGGGAGAGGGAGTGAGAGCAAAGAGATAACACCTGCCGGCGCGCGGACACCGCCGCGGACAACGCCGGACGCCTCACATAGCCCGACTAAGAAATGCATTCGCATTTGAAATTACGACACATAGCCAGCGGCAGTGTCGTACATTCAGCAATGCGTTAACCAGCAGCATAGAGCCAGTGTCAAGTAGCTAAAATCGCGAAGTTAGAACAACGGTTCAGGAAAGAATCCCGTTCGAGCACCTGGCGTTGATAAACGTTGCACTGATGTGCGAAGTCCTTTAGCGCTGCTCCACCAAGCCTGCCTGCAAAACACAGGAATGCACCGTTGTACTGAAATACAAGCACTATGCCTGGCCACATTTCATCTGAACCATTATATTCACATTTGTATCTATATATTGCGTCACCCACAGATATCCCTTATTTTCATCTTGCGACGGCGTTGCGATACTTTCTCTGCGTAGCACAAACGCTAAAACAAAAAAAAAGTAGAAGACGCAGTGTAGAACAAGCACGTGAAACTCATTAAAAAAAAAACAACTCATTTTATGTAAAGTTTCTGCGAGGAAGAGGAACACATTTGGGTTGCTCCTACAGTAAGCGAAGGAGTAGCAAATGATCTTTGCTCGCTCCATGATATCGTGTACGTTTATGGTACTGGCACGATTTGTTTTTCTGTGCAGTGATTTGTCTGAAGCACAGAAATGCAAAGTACAAACATCAAGGACAAAGAAAGCCCTGCAGTGGAAAGGTGGGTGGACGTTCAATATTACGCTCCCCCTAAGAGGAAACGGCGAAGTGTGCGAAATGAATACAGCGAAAAATCAGATGAGTAAAAAAAAAAAGACAAGATAAAGACCAGCATGCGAAAAACTAATAGACCGTCGGTCTCCATTCGAATTTTCAGGATCGAGCTGCTCCCTTAGGATATCAAATGAGAAGAAATTGCCCAACGTTTTGTTTTAATGAACAGGCAGCGAAAAAGAAATTTGCTTGTTTTTTTTTTTTCGTTTCAGAAAATTGGCAACTCACGAGCAATCAATTAGCGGTATACTGCGTATGTCGTAACGTTTGAATACGCGACTACAGCGACGTTTCGTTCCCTATATTCGTAGAAACGTCTGAACACGCGTGTTATATATCTCACGCAGGATTAGAAAGAATGAGGTCCACCTGCCAGTGGAAGTATCTGCAAGGCCTTCCGCGTTCCATGTGCTATTTTGTTCACACACGTATGGCCGGTAGAGTGAAAAGCAAAAAAAAAAAAACATATATACAGCTGAATGGGCAAAACTCGGTATGATCTTTTCGGTTCATTTATAGGAACGATATCTCGGGTACAAAAACTGACGGTTAGATACTGCCGGCCGACTTTAGAAAGGTAACGATGAATTTCTAAATGGATCTCTGGTGACTCTCTCTTCCTTTGAAACACGTAATACGTGTTTGCAGTTACATCAACGAAAACTCGCCCTACAGAAAACAAATCTTCATATTATCTTGACTATTTCTTAATGCTTCCTAAAATCGGGGCCTAGCCTAAATCGCGTGCACTGTAGGCTAATATCACAAAAGAACAGCGCTTTATATTCCGCCGGATACAAGCGATCTACTCAACTGAATTGCGAGTACTTTTCCTGTGCTGATACTAATCGGAAGCGGAATCACATTACTGTTATCAAGAACTACCAAAAATATGAAAAAACCAACAGACAGTACCACCCTAAAAAAATTCACCGACGACTACGGTACCGCCTAATGCGAATTCCAGCGCAGCTATTGAGGTGTTTTGATTTCGCGATAAGTTGAGGCGCGACTGGATCGCTAACCGGGAGACCCCGGAAGGCAGCGCGTGGGCGCGTTCCACAACAGCCGCCACAAAGAGGCGGCCTTTCATAAAGCGCTTCCATTCCATATATGGTTTCCGCGGACGCCCTCGCCGTATACCTCAGTGATGACATCATCAGCGACCGCACAACGGCGAGCACTACTGTGGCGCCGCGGTTGGTAGCCGCGGAAACCTGTCGTCTCACCACTGTCGTTCCCTCGTCCTTGCACTCTCCTCGCTATTGCCGTTTTTCATCACGCACTACGCTCCGCGTCCGCTTTCTTTTGTCCTCGTTCGCTCTATCGGCTACGCCGACGACGGCGATGCCGCTCAACGCAGGAACGGGCGCCTAAGAGCTGCACTCTCAGAAATCATTGTATGTTCTGTGTGTGTATTTCGCAGAATAGGAGTGTGTACGGGGAAATTGGGCTGACCAGCACTTTGCGCATGTAATTATGTCAACCGTACGCCTCCCTTATATCCCCAATTGCGGACAGGCACATTTATTCCCCAATTAACGCGCGGAAAGCACCGAAATTGAAGGCTGCTTCAGCATCCAATAGCATTGCTTGAATGGAGTGGCCCGAAAATGATTGCTTACGCACTGAACTGTACTAGACTACCTAAGAACTCTTCTGAATTTCGAAGGCTGTTACGGCCCGGTTTTGCATGTTGCAGAAGTAACGGTGCTAGGTGCTGTTCCGCTGTCACTAAAATATCTTGCAGCTGGCACCATGTTTACAAAATTTCAGTTTGGCCCGCGGAAGTAGCAAGGGAGCAAGACCTCGAGGAGCACAACGCACGAGGCTGACCTAAAGGCCGCGTCGGGATGAAAGCTCGTCCTCCCTGCGTGGAGGGAGCCTAATCGTCTCTGCAGGCGCTCTAAATAATGCTGTTCTCTCTCTCTCTCCAATGCTGGGCTGAAATGACATTCATTTGTGTATTATTTCTGTTTTTTAGCTATGAATGAGGGTGTTAATTATGCATCACGCCACATGTTAACGTAGACCCACGCAGACCATTGAAGTTGAAACCAATTAAATATGGAAAGTATGTCGTAAAAGTAGCTCTCTATTGAGAAAACATACTGAGATCGCAGGACTATTCGTTTGGAAGTACTCGTTACCGAACTGCCTCGCCCATGTGTGTCCAAAATGAGGATAGATACAATTTTCATCTCTCGGAAAAATTAGGCCTACTACGTATTTCTGAGTGTGGGTCGTTCGTTCTTTAAAAAGTCACGTGACGCTCAGGATACGCCCAAAGTACCGTGATGGCTTTCGAATATAACATTCCGAAACTTTTAGAATGCAAGGACTATATTGTAAAAATCGCACCCACGCCCACTTTTATGCATCACAGCGCCGTCGGTTTAGGCACTCTAAACGTTGCAATTGTGTATGTGGATTCCGTATGTATTTTTTTTTGTAGCATTCTTCCAGAATGCACGGCCTCCTGTCAGTGCTATTAATGTTCGTTGAAGGAAGCTACAGCTTAGAAGACGCGAGAAATGGTCCGTTACGCAAGATTCTGGAACTCTGAACTTTAAAGAACATTCGAATATCTGCACAGCACGAAAAATTATTTACGTATTATAAATTTTCATTCGTGCTTTCGCATTAACTGCCTTTTTCTAGCAGCACATTATTCAGTTTTTGCGGGCTCGGTTTCGACGAAAACAACGTAAAAAAGATAATAATCTGATAATAGAAGTGCGCATATTAAAGGGCGAGAAGAGAAGTATTTCTATACAGCCCGTCATCCTTCGTGCCATGCTTTATTTGAGCTGGATTAGAATCGATAAATGTAGAGTGCCATTTTCAATTCTGCCTGGCCGAGCGTATTTCAAGCTGTGCAGATGCGCTTGGATATAAAGCATGTTATTTGTATGTTTACTTGTACTTTAACGCTTAAAGGAGTCTCGTACTACTGTCATACACGCGCTCAAAATGTCTAGCCAGAAATAAAATGCTCGGAAATCTGGATCCCACATCTAGGTGTAAACGAGTGATGGCGCTGCAGGAATGCACGAAAGGGGAAACGACAAAGCTGCAGCGGCTGGCGCGATTCTTGTCGTAGCGTGTTCGCAGAAATCGCTTTCTAGAACAGCAAGAGCATCTGACTGAATGTCTGATGTGCTGAAATCTGCATCAAGGCAAAAAAAAAAACGCAAATGTGATCATTTTTCCTCAAGCTCATGTTCCTGAGACAGGGATCCTCACCAACATATAATGGGATTCCTGAAAAATGAACTGCGAATTGAGGCACGCAGGATAAAAAGAGAGTGGGATCGACAAGGCTCAGATGCCATGCGATCGCATTAGCGCAAGAATATTATAAAATATAGTCTTCCGTCGGAAGATGATTGAGGCTTGCATATAAATGACTAGCGCGGAGTTGGGCTTCTTGACGCTTACGCATTTGTTGTGATGTACTTGCTAGCACGAATGATTTCCCGCAAAATTCAGAACAGCATAGGGTGCCATAGCTATTTTTTAAGTAAATATACAAATATGTCACCGTGGGTACTAAGAAATGAGGCGCATCCGTGTGCTCGTTTCTGTGCTCTTTTGTTTGTTCAGACAGAAAATTATTTTTTATGTTTTGTGAAAGCATGTTCCATTTGATGTATAGCGCTGTCTTGTCCTAAATCATTTTTCATCAGTCTTTTTGGATAGAAATATTCCACAGCAAGTGCAGTAATGCATTTATGCTATTAAGCTTGAATTACGAAACCATGTTTTCACGGGTGATGGCACTGTTTGCGGACATGCTTCTTACAACTTATATCAGCTGTGAATATGGTGACTTACCTTCCCACGCCTTCATCTTACAACTCAGGAAAATTGTGCAGGAAGGAAGTATATTTTATCGGCTTATAGAACTTGTGCAACACACCTGTACTATTTTGGCTTCCTTAGTACTACAATTCAACAATCAGCCTTGATCGGTTGCGGTACTTGAGTGAACGTTGTTCGCTACACATTGTTCTAGCTCACTGACGTAATAATAATAATAATAATAATAATAATAATAATAATAAAATATTTATTTCAGCATGAACAGGAAGGAATACAACACTGGGGAGGCTACAGGGTGCTAGCAAAACGCCTGTAACAACTTCACAAAGGCGAGCGCCCGGTTTAAGAAACTGTACAAAGCAAAACAGCAGTGGACAACAAATTAACGCAAATAAGGAAAAGCCTATAAACATAGCGACGGCCTATAGGTACATTTATCAGTTTACATTGAGATGACAGGACTAAAAATGGTAGGGGCAGAAATTGCTCTTAAGAATGTAACATCAGTAGTTATGGTAGGCTATTTAATTCCTTAGTTTATCCTAATAGCGGAGGACTTAAAGGGGAACTCCGGCGATTTTTCGATATTCACGGATTTGAATAAAACTTTCAACACATGTTCTTGTGAATACCATGGTGATATGTGCCAAATTATACAACCGTAAGTTGTTTAGCTTTTTAGAAAACGAATTTTAAAATTGGTAGCCAATTCTGGAATCACGCTTGTAAACGTGGGCCACCCTGTGTATGTGATGTAAGTGTCTACTCTTTTTCGAAACCCCGCCTCGCCCAGCAGACGGATGCAGCGCGCGCTTTCTTCTACGAGGTGACGACGATGCGAGCAGAGTTCGGTTTTGTCAGCTGCATATCGTGTTAGTCGTCGCTGACATCGGGTCTTACACTAAACATGCACACAATATTGAGCAACGAGGAGATTGATTCGGGGCACGTCAGATGCTTCACGCGCCGGCGGGTCGAAATCAAAAAGCGATTCTTCCGCGTTCAGATAGGAGCTGCAATCATCGCTGAACTTGTCACTGGTAAGTTCAGGCGAGGTGGCACAACTTGATTTCGCGTCGGATGACATCGCCAACTTTCTTTTCGCGCGATGGAACAAGCACATGTGCTATGTTTACAGCCTTGCGAGCCGTGGCGGCGTGTCGTGACGTCATCGTATACCAAGCCCGGAGCAGCTCCCCTGTTTCGGCTTCGGTTCTGACTCATAGATTTTTTGTTGATTTAAAATTATTGACGAGTCTGTAGTGGCACACCCTCACTATCGCTTTCAGCGCCACGAACTCCGAGCGGTGCGCTCAGTGCGCTCCTGCTTACAGCGCCCGCACCGCGTGGCGCAATATACGCGCAATAAAGATCAGGTTCTCTCTCCAGCGTTCACCGTGTGCTGACGTGCATTCCGCGGCTCGCCTACACGCATCGGTCTATAGGTTACGTGCATCGCGACCCTATAGCTTGGTGACCCGGACGTGATGGCTACTAACACGAGCCCGACAGCGGACAACGGCACACGACCACAGCAACCACAGTCAACGGTGAGAAACGAGAACCAAGCCCTCAGCGCGGACATGGAAGCGGTTTCCAACGTGCAGGTGCGGCTGCCGCCATTTTGGCCGAAGAACCCAGCAGTATGGTTCACTCAAGTAGAAGCGTTATTCGACTTGCGCCGCATAACTTCACAACGCGTGAAGTATTTGCATGTCGTTTCGACGCTGCCCTCGGAGGTTGCAGACGAGTTCGACGACGTTTTAAGCACGCCACACCCATCCGAGCCATACGAACATTTTAAAGCCATTGTTCTGACGCGCAAAACGGTTTCGGAGCGCAGCCGCCTGCAGCAACTCCTCCACGCCGAAGAGCTGGGAGACAGACGACCATCTCAGATGCTGCACCGAATGCGCCAGCTACTCGGCGACAGCACGCAAGACGTCAAAAGCCCGCTGCTTCGCGAGCTGTTTTTGTAACGCCTGCCTCAAAACCTTGTTCCTGTCTTGGCTGCTGCTGGGGAGATGCCATTGGAGAAGTTAGCGGAGCTCGCCGACCGTATATACGATTACTCCCCGCCGGCCCCGCTGTTGCGTCAGCGACCGCCATGACACCCGACACCGAAGCGCGGCACTCTCGCCTCGAAGAGAAAGTGGACCAGCTCGCTGCCTCCATCGCTGCGATGCGGACTTCAACACCTCGCCGTCCCCGCGGCGGCTCACGTTCGCGCTCCCGCTCACGCTCGAGAAGCAACCGTGACGGCTACTGCTGGTACCACGCTCGTTTTGGCGCCAGTGCTATGAAATGCCGGGACCCCTGTCGCTGGCAGGAAAACACAAATGCGAGTCGCTAATGGCGGCGAGTGACTCGCGTGACGACACAGCGACACGCAGCCGTCTGTTCTACATATCAGACAGAATCACGGGACGTCGTTTCCTGGTCGACACTGGTGCTGAGGTGAGCGTTATTCCTGCCTCACATCTCGATCGGCAACGCGCTGAGAAAACGGCATCATTGCAATCTGTGAACAGTTCCGCAATCGCCACGTTTGGACAGCGCTCCCTAACCATCGACTTGGGATTGCGCCGCACATTTCGCTGGATATTTATTCTCGCTGATGTGCGCTTCGCCATACTTGGAGCGGACTTTCTTACGAACTTCGGCCTGAACGTGGACATCCGCTCGCGTCGCCTTGTGGACTGTACTACCAGCTTGTACGTGCAAGGCATCCTCGCACCTGTGTCGGCCCCTGTGCAAACGGCTCCCAACTTCGAAGCTTGTTCGTTTGCCTCAATTCTGTCTGAATACCCAGAACTGACAAAACCTAACAATTTGGAACTACCGGTGCGACACACTGTCACGCACCACATTGTCACAACTGGACCTCCAGTATTCAGCAAACCACGACGTCTTGCTGGTGACCGCCTTGCCACGGCACGCAGGGAGTTGGAGCATATGCTGCAACTAGGCATTATTCGCCCATCGTCAAGCAGCTGGTCATCCGCCCTGCACATGGTACCGAAGCGTGACCCCGGCGACTGGCGCCCCTGTGGCGATTATCGCGCATTAAACGGCTGCACTGTCCCCGATCGATATCCGCTTCCTCATATCCATGATTTTGCCGCCACACTAGCTGGAACATCCATATTCACGAAGGTTGATCTGGTCAAAGCCTACCACCACATTCCTGTCGAGCCATCGGACATACCAAAAACCGCCATTGCAACACCTTTTGGCCTTTTTGAGTACGTCCGCATGCCTTTCGGATTGATGAACGCCGCCCAAACATTCCAACGATTCATCAATGAGGTCACTCGCGGTTTACACTTCGTCGTCGCCTACCTCGATGACATACTTGTGGCAAGTTCTTCACCTGAAGAGCACGCCGATCACCTGCGATTGCTTTTCTCAAGACTGCAGGAACATGGCTTGACCATTAACACAGCGAAGTGTGTTTTCGGCGTTGGCAGCATCGAGTTTCTTGGCCACCTCGTCACACATGAAGGAATCCAGCCTTTGGAGAGCAAGGTTGATGCCCTGCGCAATTTTCCTCGCCCAACGTCACTTCGCAAGCTGCGCGAGTTCCTGGGACTGCTCAGCTTTCACCGTCGTTTCCTACCTAATGCGGCCCGGATTCTTCAGCCACTCACGGACATGCTTGAGTCAACCAAAGGACCGTTGGCTCCACTAGAGTGGACAAGTGAAGCTGACACGGCGTTTGAGGAGGCTAAAAAGTGCTCTCATGAACGCGACATTGCTCGTGCATCCGCTACTCAACGCACCGATGCGGCTGATCACTGATGCTTCTTCTAACGCCGTTGGTGCCGTCCTTCAGCAATTCCAGCGCGACTCGTGGTGCCCGCTAGGTTTCTTCTCCCAAAAACTAAAGCCTGCCGAAACTCGGTACAGCACATTTGACCGTGAACTTCTCGCCGTCTACCTCGGAATCCGGCACTTTCGCCACCAACTGGAAGGTACGGTGTTCCACGTACGAACTGACCATAAGCCACTGACATTCGCTTTCCATGGAAACCACAGTGCTTACACATCTCGCCAAATTCGGCATCTTAGCTTCATTTCAGAATTCACTGTCGACTTGAGGTACATAGAGGGCCCCGTCAACGCTGCTGCCGACGCCCTTTCGCGTGTGAGTGTCGTAACATCTGGTGTTGTGGACTTCGAGGCAATTGCAGATGCACAACGTTCTGACAGTGAACTTCGTGACTTACGCGCAACCTCCAGTTCTCTTTCACTGACTGATGTGCCGCTGCCATTCTCCTCGGGTACAGTTGCGTGCGATGTGTCTTCCGGCCGTACCCGCCCATTTGTGCCTTGCTCATATCGTCGTCAAATTTTTGCTAAGCTGCACGAAGCGAGTCACCCAGGCATCCGCGCCACGCAACGTCTCATTACCACTCGTTTTCTGTGGCCCGGTATCAAGAAAGACGTCCGGCGTTGGACTCGTGAGTGCTTGCATTGCCAACGTGCAAAGACGACGCGGCACACCAAATCACCGCTTCAGCAATTCCGATTGCCAGATTGCCGCTTTGACCATATTCACATCGACATCGTCGGTCCGCTTCCTTCATCGCGAGGAAAGCGCTACATCCTGACCTGTGTAGACCGCTACACACGCTGGCCAGAGGCGTTCCCGCTTTACGATATCACAGCATCATGCTTACAGCGCCCGCACCGCGTGGCGCAATACACGCGCAATAAAGATCAGGTTCTCTCTCCAGCGTTCACCGTGTGCTGACGTGCATTCCGCGGCTCTCCTACACGCATCAGTCTATAGGTTACGTGCATCGCGACCCTATAGAGTCTCTCGGCAAAATGAACCACCCTAGCTGTTACAGGACTGTTAATGCTATTTCAAAACGGCATTACCTCAATATGGTCGAAAATGCACCGGAGTTCCCCTTTAAGACCCTGTGGCTGCAAGTACATCAGCATTTGCCGGCCATAGTTTGTACGAGTGTAGGGAACGTTCCACGTGTCACTGCTTCGTGTAGCGTATGTTTTAGGGGTGAAGCTCCTTAGAACCTAGTACTGACTTCCGTTGGGGTCACTGTATAGAACCTTTGCTAAGCCGAAAGGTATGTGAGACACAAAAAAAGGTTTTACAATGGACTTCAACGTAGACATAGGCTAATTATAAAGTAACAGATCGCTGTTCCCGGCGAGAATAACCTATCGAGAACATTTTTGATGAGTTGATTTCTACTAAAATGTGCCTAGATCTTGAGGCTACTCAAGGAAACCTGTAACACAAAGGCACACGTCGAGCACTATATGTCCCAACAAATGACCCATATTAAAATGGTACCTTGCCACCGGTAAGATGGCGGGTTCTTGATTTCACTTTCCAGGCCTACCCTCCACTCCAGCAATTTTCTAAATCCTCCTTGAATTGCCTAAGACGACTGGAAGGCGAAATAAATTTACATTTCTATATACACTTTATGTCACTCAATTTAATTATATGGGGCAACGGTCGGGTAACGTACTCTTACTCACCGATACGATACCCAGAGCTTCGCCCACTCGTCATGATTCACCTCGTGGAGATGCGCGTTTTTTTTTTTTTGCAAGTGGAGTTAGGGTGGCCAGTTTTTCTATAAAAGCTTACGACCATCCAATTAGATGCAAGCGATTTAACAGCGCGGAAATAATTATAGTCGAAACATTTGGCACTAACAAGAGAAATTGTATTACGTGGAAGGACGAAAAAAGGTGTACTGTGAGAAAAGTGACTTTGACAGACGCGAATAAGTGAGGCTGCACCGGACCATAATGTTCAGTTGTCAACAAAACCCCTTCGAAATAGTCATATAGCCGTGGAATAGATAGGCCAATAACGAGCTTATAAATGAGCGATGGACAAGCATTAGCTAATTTTTCGACATCAGGTTTTTTCGTCGTATGGGTGAAGACCACCTGTAAAACTGCTGCAAACGGAAGCCAACATGACAGACAATATTTTATGTTGTGAAATATACGTAAATTGATTCATTACTTGATGCACTCACCGCGTTGGCACATTTCACTGGCAAAACGCAAGAGCTTTCCTAGACGAGGAACTTCGCGCACGTTAACCAGAACACTTGATTAAAATTTGTGCGGAGCCATCATTGAGGTATGCATAATAATCAAACTGTAGTGCCGGGGCGAAAACCTTCCAATAATAGTGTAATTTTATTCAAGTTTCTCCGTATGCTGGCTGTCGCGTGACTATTGTTTTTTTTTCTTTGCAGCGATATCATGTGAATATATTTTCGTGTTGACATTTTGTTCTGCATGTCTTGTAACCATAATAACTCGGAGCAATGAAAGAAAGGGGTAGCTAGAGTTAACAGATGTCGTAGTCCTTGCAGGCAATGAATTTTTCCGTCTTAACTTAAAAGATTAAAAAAATTCACGTACCACATGCACACTCTTTATCTTGATTTTCTCTAGCTGTACTACAAAGACAAGCAGCATGTTTGGCAACCTCTGGATTTAGTAGTCCTTTAATGGAACTTAACAGAGGGCTGAAGAAATAATGTCAATATTTCTTCAGGGCAGAAACATGCTTATCGCGAGTAAAAATAAATAGCAAAAGGGACGCCAGACAACCCAGCAAGATAAGAAAAATCGAAAGTGCTGAGTAATTCAATATCCGGCGCCCTCTATCCACTTTCTTGTTCGTTTCTTGCGCGAGCAAATTGAGTTCCGTTCTGCGCTCTCTGCGCATAGCGTTTCAAGTGCTTCGGCGTGCTCGCAAAGAACACTTGTGCTCTCGTACAGCCAACGTAAGCATGTTGGGTTGTTTGCCCGACGCCCCCTGCAAAAAAAAAAAAAAACGAAACATGTGCTCGCGGAGAATCTGTTTTCGTACCATTACATTACTTCCGCTCTAGCGTAAACCGGACATAGAAGAAAACAGTAAATGTACTGATCACGTTCCATTAATCAATACTTTTCCAAAGCGCAGGCTGAGCTTACGAAAGGTTTGCACAAGTGAGTCCTTGCCGGGACCACGTCCCATCGTGACATTATTGGGGCTTTTGAGGAGCAGAGAACCGCCTCCAAATAGTACAGGGAAAGGCGAAACCGCGGTTACCGAGGAACAAATAAGATGAATTCTCATTTATGGAAGCGGATGAATTCTCATTTATGGAATTTACGTTTTGTTTGAAAGCTTTCAGGTTGGTTCGGGTGAAGTTCTCAGTCTTTCTTAGTCTTTCTTAGTTTGTGTCCATGCTTTCTTGGTCTTGTGTCCATAGGTCGACAAGCTCACTCATGAATTGACTCACTCGGACGCAGACTCAGATCGGGCCGTGAGTTTGAGTACGGGAGAACCCGGTTTATAAATCGCTAGTGAGTCTGAGTCCGAGAAAGTCTGGTTGAGGAAAATTTTGGCGAGTGTGGGTTATATGGAGCCTTAAGTACTAAATATGTATGTGGTTTAAGTCTGAGGTAGCCCCACTTTTTTTTTTTGCTCACCTATACTTGTGTCTTCACCGAACAAAGGTCATCGAATTCCAAGAAACTTCGGGTTCAACGTCTTGAAATTACGGCCGGCACTTGCACGAAAACAAACAAACAAAAAAAACGAAACAGTTATAAACCGAAACTTACAGGTATCTTTATTATGTTTGGTGTGACTCAGAACTGTGGATTTTCATATATTAATTACCACACTCAGAACTGGCCGAGTATCTTTCCTGCTTGAGCAGCACCTCTGTGTTCATACCTTTATTTGTATACAGGTAAACCAAGTATTTTCTATGCAAACCATTCATTTTTGTGGTGACGTATGTTGAACGTTCTTGCAATAATAATTAGAATAATTGATGGGGCTTAACGTGCCAAAACTACGATATGATTGCATAGGTCGGCAGAAGTTGTGTAGCTCACTCAGACTCACTCATGAAATATATTTTGTGCTTAGGGCTCACTCGGACTCAGACTCACCATAATTTTCCTGAGCCGGACTCACACTCACTAAAATTCTCTTCAACCGGACTCACTCGGACTCAAGCTCACCAAAACATTACTCCCACGGACTCAGTCAGACTCAGACTCATGGCTCGATCGGAGTCTGAGTGAGTCGGAGTGAGCCGACTCATGATTGCGTCAGCCTAGAATCAGCTTTTTCAGCCGTGGTGTCAATGCTCGTTAACGACAATGTATCATGTAATCAGTGATCTTCTTGGCCTCTTTTGATAGAGTACATTTGAATACAGGTTAGGAGTGCTCGATAGCAGTAAGGTCACTTGAAAGAGATGACAACGTAAGATATATTTACCAGGAACCCTGGAAGATTTGGCGGGGGGAGGGGAGCAGGTGAAGGCACTCCCCAACGTAATTCACTCCTCTGATCAATACATATTTACATGGTGTATGAAATACACTGTTCTGGAATACGTGTGAGTAGACGTGAGTATAAACGTGATTCCAGGTAAGGCTTATAGTAATGCTGAAGATGAGTAGATAGGACCATAGGTCGGCAAAAAAAAATAGAACTCACTCAGACTCACTCAAGAAATATGCCTTGCGCTTTGGACTCACTCGGGCCCACACTCACCAAAATTTTCCTGAGCCGAACTCACTCGGACTCACACTCACGAAAATTTTCTTCAACCGGACTCACTCGGACTCAAGCTCACCAAAACATTACTCCCACGGACTCAGTCAGACTCAGACTCATGGCTCGATCTGAGTCTGAGTGAGTCGGAGTGAGCCGACTCATGATTGTGTCAGCCTAGAATTAGCTTTTTCAGCCGTGGTGTCAATGCTCGTTAACGACAATGTATCATGTAATCAGTGATCTTGGCCTCTTTTGATAGAGTACATTTGAATACAGGTTAGGAGTTCTCGATAGCAGTAAGGTCACTTGAAAGAGATGACAACGTAAGATATATTTACCAGGAACCCTGGAAGATTTGGCGGGGGGAGGGGAGCAGGTGAAGGCACTCCCCAACGTAATTCACTCCTCTGATCAATACATATTTACATGGTGTATGAAATACACTGTTCTGGAATACGTGTGAGTAGACGTGAGTATAAACGTGATTCTAGGTAAGGCTTATAGTAATGCTGAAGATGAGTAGATAGGACCATAGGTCGGCAAAAAAAAATAGAACTCACTCAGACTCACTCAAAAAATATGCCTTGCGCTTTGGACTCACTCGGGCCCAGACTCACCAAAATTTTCCTGAGCCGGACTCACTCAGACTCACCAAAATATTAGACGCCTGGACTCACTCAGACTCAGACTCATGGCTCGATCTGAGTCGGAGTGAGCCTGAGTGAGTCGACTCATGAGTGAGTTCGCCGACCTATGTATGATTGTGAGAAACATGGTAGCGGAGGGCTCGGAAAATTTTTACCACCAGGGTTATTCAACGTGAACTAGGGAAAGCGAACGAACACGCGCTGCTTCGCTTATACACTAACACGATGCTGTGCCCGGCAGTAATGAAACACTTCAATCCTATGATCACTGGCAGGTTCCAACACTGTGGTGAGGTGGCTGACACCTACCAGATAGTGTGGGCCTGCCAGAAAAATTCAGCTCTCATCCCCCACCCGAACCCTACCAGAGAAGACTGGGAGGCGGCCCTGTTGGGTTGCTCAGACATTAAGGCCCAAAAGGCCTTGGTCAAGAGGGCTAGACTGGCGGCTTCGACCAATGGGGTCCCGGACTAGGGATTCCAACCAGTATGTAGGACTCCTGCGTCAGTCTACCTTTCTCGTTTAAAAAATGTTTTTCACCACCAACACCACCGCCGCCGCCGCGGCCTGGATTCGATCCTGCCAACATTCTTCCCTTGATTATCAGAGGTTCTTGTGTGGCTCTATCAACACACATTCTTTCACTGGTCTACAAACGGTAGCCTGCTTGTGTGCACCTAATGGTATTGCTGTTCATTTGGTTTTAGCACATTCACTCTTAGTTTGACCGTGCTCTAACTCCGTATAAATGTGAGTCTGGCAATTTCATTTCTCTTTGTCTATCTTTACCGATATAGCGGTGATATATTACGGGGCGACGCCAACTGAATGACCTTAGCGGCCGGACACGAAGGCCTCCACACGTCGAGAAGAAAGCCGAGGATAAATGATTGGACGTCAGTAGGCAGGACACACCTCGCGTGCTCCCCCCCCGTAGCAGGTTGTTACAACCTGACGACAGCGCATTGCCGCTATCCATGACAACAACGTTCGCGTCTTGGACGAGTACACAAGAAACATTACACATTACATACGCGCCAATAAGCGGTGCACTCGACATCAAGAAGCGCCAAATAAAACGAAATATAACGTAAATTTGATGATACGATATTGCATATGCTGGAGCTGCTCCAGACTTGTGAAATCTAACTCTGGGAAGCAGCTTGCAAGGTGGTGATATTTCTGCAAGAACAAGAACCTAAACCTCGTAGGAGCTTCGACGTGTGTTGACAGTTTTGAAGGAGAGCTGAGAAGACGCATTTATAATCGCGGACTATTTAACTTGTACAGACGTATGTGAAAGTAACATCAACTTGTGGCCGCTGAACATGTCGGAAACTATTGAGACAGATATAGAGAAATTCCTTTACCATGTGCTAGGCTACAGGAGTTTCAAATACGAATTTAAACGATGAAGCTCCTAAACGATGAAAGCTTTATGTATCTGAGTAAGCTCCTTTGTAGGAATTCACTGTTCACCCTCAATACGCGTTATTGTGTTACTCAGCACCTAAAAATTACTAGGGTGGACGTAAAATAAAGAGTGCAAGTTTCAGGTTTGCGTTAATTACATATGAAAAGAAATCGATCTCAAGCAAAAAGTAGGCATGTTATTTAACTTTGACCCAAGATTTCTGGCCAGGTAGCACAAAAGGGCTATTATTATTAGGTTTATTATTGAACAATTTATATTATCATTTCGAGTAAGCAAAAACATGGAAATAAGAAACTGATATCTTGCCTTCTTGCTTGGTCTTCAGGCCACAGGCAATTTGCAGATGAGTAAGTTTTGGTTTGTTTATTTATTTACTGATTTATTTACCTTCTAGGCCAGGTGCATTAAAGAGTGTACAGTCTAAAAAAATGAAGCAGAAGCATAACAAAATAGAAGCAGGAAGATATTTTTGGTCGATAGCAGTTACAATGACAAGATTACAAAAATTGAAGGCCACTTTGTGAATTTCAAAGTGTGTTCGGCGAAAGCCTGTGCCCAATGAGACGAGGTTCGTCAGAATGGAACGCGATGCACGCATCTTCCTTCTTCCAAGAGTGGGCGGATAGTGACCGGGCTACAGGGTAAACGCGTGCGCGTGGGAGCCATGCGAGTAACTCGACTGCTGGAACGAGACACCTGACAAAGGAGCGTTTCCACGCGACGCCGCGGCTGTGCTATCACGTGATTGCTGAAAGAGTGTGAGGGGTCGAGGCCACAGATGGTACCTTTCCAGTGCACGGACGAACGTACGGACGGATGGACGTGAGTATGAGCCAGTAAAGGGGCCCTGCAACACTTTTTTTTGTGAAGTGCTTTATTGTTCTTCCACACAAAACACACATATACAATTATCTGGACCGATAGCCAGGGAAGGATAGTTTCCAGTCCAGTGTTAAAAATCAAACAGACAGGTCATTTACAGCGTTTAACAGAACGGCATTCAATAACATATCATAATTAAAACAAACATTATAATCCTCGTAAACAAAGTTTCCATAAAGTATACCTAGTTAGTAAATGTATGTTTGTTAGATTTCCTGGTTTTCGATAAAAGAAGTATTTACAAGACTGCTTAAAATTGCGTGCGGTTTTAACCTCAAGGGGTAAAATATTCCAGATTTTTGTTCCCCTGAATTCAATCACTTTCCAAGTAACCATGGAATGGATTTTCGAGGTAACCATGGAATGGATTCACTAAAAGAGTTTATTGCCTCACGAATTGACCGCCACAAAAAATTTAGAATCCGTCCGGTACGACCGGAGTTACAAAGATTTGTCGCAAGGTGCAATTGCATTGTCTCTTCACTCGTCCCGACGAAAGCGCTGAAGCTAAGCAGGGAGGAATGGCATTTGGGAAGAAAATACGTCACGCGCACCTCGTGACATTGAGCACCTTTTTTTTTTTTCTTCGAATACGCGGCATTTCAATGTGATCGCGCGCGCACGCATGGACAAGTCGCGGCATCCTGCGGCGTCCCCAGTAACGACCGAGCCCACCATGCTCAAATCAGCCAATGGCTGATACAATGGCTGTGACGAGTGATTTTTGAGCTTTTAGCGTCACTTGTCGAGAGAAGAGAAAGCAATTTTTAGCTGACTTTCAGAATTTATTGTAAATTCCAGGCCGCATTCTGCGCTATAATATTCGGCTCGCGTGTTAATGGGAGCCTCGACTACCGATCGGCAGCGTTTTCTGACCATGTTCAAAAAGTGTTGTAGGCCCCTTTAAAAGTTTTCGCCTTAATAGGCTAGCACCTACAAAAATGGCTGTTGGTGCCTCACGAGAACTTATCATCACCGATCGATGCTGTATTAGGTGGAAGCCATTTAAAATGTCTTGGTTTACAAAATTGAATACCTATCTTAAGACAATATTCTAGGCAATGACGCATATATTGGTGAGATCAAACGTGTTGAAACATACTATGATAATATATTTTAGATGTGAAGCATCTTATGGCGAAGCTTAATCCGGTGGTGGTGTGCGGCGTGACCACCCTTACTGCGCATGCGCAAACCCTTTCAAAAAATAAAAATAAAAACCTCCTCTCTACCCCTCTCTCTCCTCTTAGAAACATTAGAAACTGTCATTAGCACTGCCAGCAAAATTCTGACATCGTGATCAGCGTACAAGCAACGCATTCGCCAACATGCGCGCCGCTTTTCGCGAAATAGTGACGTGAATTGGCGTCATACGGCGAATCTGCACGTCCTTTTGCTTCCACTTTTGGGATTCTACCCCGAAACGTTCGCTATGCCTCAAACAGCTATTATAGTGGAGCAACTCTTGCAACGGTGCACACATATATAAGTGACTTTTGCAGATTAGCGCAAAAAAAAAATCACGCCATATCCACGAAGTGAATGATGATGAGTGGGCGAAGCTCGATCGTTTTCATCCATGGCAGAAAGAGAATGTGTGGTCTGGAACGCGCTTATACTTCATGGTCATCAGCGTCATCGTCATCGTTATCACGTGTAGTGGGTACATTCCACTATACTGGAACGCGCTTATACTTCATCGTTATCCCGTGTAGTGGGTACATTCCACTATACTGCGTCATCGTCATCTTTATCACGTGTAGTGGGTACATTCCACTATACTAGAACGCGCTTATACTCCATCGTTATCACGTGCAGTGGGTACATTCCACTATACTGCGTCATCGTCATCTTTATCACGTGGAGTGGGTACATTCCACTACACGTGGCTAGCTACCTACCTACCACTACTACTACTACTGAGGAGGGACAGACCCACACCCTAAAGGCCCATTTACACTAGCGCGACACGACACCGATTTTGGTCTGCCGACTGTCTTTGGGAGCGTCTTTTGTCGTGTCGTCGTCCCATTTACGCTGCAACGACACCAAGAGTCCGCCGATGGTCTGTGGGGCGGACTCTTGGTGTCGTTGCATTGTAAACGGGACGAAGACACGACAAAAGACGCTCCCAAAGACAGTCGGCAGACCAAAATCGGTGTCGTGTCGCGCTAGTGTAAATGAGCCTTAAGGAGCTTCGCCCCTAAAAAACACACCGAAGGCACTGGTACACAAGACAGGCGCACTCCGTGTACTTGCTCCCCAGGCTGCCGAAGCCGAAGTTTTATAGCATGTTAATTAATCTTCAGACCTCTACAAAATTGGAAATGTGCAGTGCCGTAGACTTTCCTTTCTTCGGTCATCTTTCAATTAGCCGTACACAGAAGGCTGTTGAACCATTGGTCAACATGTGAACGACGATCGCTACTACGCCACTTTCGAGTTCTCACTTTGGATGAACACATTATGGATATTTCCCAAGCCAGATGTGTCCGGAGGTTTCTCACATGCTTTCATATAGCTGAAGCGAGAAGGAGGCATTTCAGATATCGCTTGATATGTGAATATTTCCCCTTCCCAATTAGCCTATACAGGAGAATAACACAAGAGCTTTAAAAGGTAATAACTGCTTCGAATTATAGTACGAAATAAAGCAGGTTGACTAGACTGTTACCAGATGTAGAGTGTACAGCCGCTGAGAACGCAATACACGAAGCGTATGACTGCCGGTGATGCTGCAAACCCCTGTATCGCCGAGAGCACGGAGCTGAACCAGTGTGCGCCGTACGATAGATGTTGGGGCCTTCGCTACGTGTTATCACGGAGATTTGCCAACCGGGTATCAAGTAAGACATTACTGTCACGTCGCGTTCCTAGAGTCTCCCAAATGTGTTGTTGCTTCACTAAGGTTGCGATTTGGGCCTGTTGGTTGCCATTAGAATGCATAAAATTGCGCGACTGAGACGCGCACACAAGAAGAGACATGATTAGACACACGAAGCGCGGACTTTCAGCAGTTTTGTTTCGAGAATTGCGTGACCTCTTATACTCATGCCACCAACACAATGCGCGCGTCCCTAGATTTCACATTACGCATGTGTACACCCACTGAAATATGCTATTTCATAGACAAGGCAATGTACGTCTCGCTGATGCATATATCTTGTAGTTCAGAGTAGCTTTGAGCTTCTATTATCAACCGCGTCATTACATTTCTGCCTGGCTATTATAGTGCATTGTTTAAACACAGGCCTAAGCCTGCATTCCCTGCAGTGAATTGCCAACCAGCAACCTATTTTACTCTTTACATTATTAGCGTGCTCGCGTCGCCTATCGTTAATACACCTGAATGATTGCCCTGTGTAAAAGCGATCACATGATAAATGTATCCTGTAGACTATTCCTTCTTTACTGGAATATTTGAGGGCGTGCGTACACGTGCAATGTGAAATCACGGGAGATGGGCAGTGAGTTCGTCGCATGTGTATACCAGGTCACGCGATTCTCTAAATAAAACTGTTATAAGTCTGCGCTTCGTATGTCTAACAACATCTCTTTTTGTTTCCGTGTATCTGTCGCGCAACGTTATGCATTCTGGTGTTGTTGCTAGCTTGCATGCGGAATTACTGTCTTACTATAATGATGTGTACGATCTCTTTGCTTTCTTTATTCTGTAGATGCCAAAATGTGGTTAAATAAGAAGGAAATTTCTGTTACAACTCGGTTTTCTCGCCGTTATTTGATTTGTTTCTGCCTTGTAATAGCACTGTGTTGTATTCGCGTAAATGAACCGCATAAAAATAGCCCAATTGTACAGCTTAGTGGTAGAGAGAAACTATATAGGGGATGCCACATCTAATGCACATGGGGAAAGATCCGAGGCAAAAAAAAATGAGAGAGAGAGAGAATAAAGATAAAAGAAAGGCAGGGAGGTTAACCATGGCTGAGCCCGGTAGGCTACCCTGCACTGGGGAAGGGGGTAAGGGGAATAAAAGTTAGAGAGAGGAGGAGAGAGAAGTCACTGTTGCCGTCGAAGTAACGGCAGTTCTGAGCTTAACATCACAGATGGTGAGTCAGTCCCGGTGCGTAAATCAGAGCAGCGCATTCGTTGCTTTACGCAACTTGTATGCGCGCGGGTCCGTGCATCCAAAGTCTTGTCGATGGTGAAGCCATGGTGCTGCTGGTAGTGTTGTCAAGCAACAGATTTCTGAAGGCTTGCGAGAAGTGGAGTGATGGTGTCGAGCAGTTGCAACACGCTTCGAGCTATCGGTGTCTCCATCTTGCTCAGCAGCACGCGAATAGCACTCACTAGGGTGCTGACCATGCCCATAACTTGTCTGTCTTCGTCCGTCAGCTTATGAGGTACCGATGAAGTGCCCTTCACTGTCGAAGTCTGTTGTCGCTCGTCAGGTGCATGCAGCTTTGGGAGTTCGGGCCAAGCGTCAACTGCATTGCTGGTAGTAGCGTCACTGGCTTTAGACACGGCTGCGTTTGGACTGGGTGGTAGGAACGAAGCGGCAGCTCCATTGCTAGCAGACGCGTCTTTGTCGAGTGCTTGAACACATTTCGGCTAAATTTGTCGAGCGATAACTCAGATTGACTTCATTTGGGAAAGGACGAGTGAAACTGAGAGAGAGAAAACTTTATGAGAACAACAGTTAGTGGACGCCAGGAGAAGGTCTACCTCCCCCCATCGCCCCTAGCCGTCGGCCGGAATCCCTTGAGACACGGCAGCAGCAAGGGCTTGACTAACGATATATTGATGGACATTTGGGTCGGCGCTGCGGAGCACAACCTCCCAGAATTCTGTAGTGTGTGAGCTAGTACTGAGTCACATATGTCTATACCATGCAGACAGAATTTGCTGCCTCATCACAAATTTACACGGCGAACTGAATACTTCTGGACGCCACTAGCTGTAGAATACGGGTTTTGAAAATATCTCCGTGTATAATTTTCGCCACATGACCTCTTTCATACTGAGCGCTTTACGGGCTCCCGGGTATATTTGCCATATTAGTCTGTAGTGCGCTGTGATTTCTTGGTATGCGCGAATATCCTCTCTACTGTTTGGAATTTACGTGGCATAGGAGCTTCTGAGGGCGATCGGTAAGTGAGACATCGGGTGGCCGATTGAGCCTCCTCGTTCCCTCCAAGTCCATGGTGAGCTGCTGCCCAGATGAGGAGAATAAGCTCTATGGGCCATCCTGCCCTGTTTATTATACGGATGGCGGTCTCCGTCACCCTTCCCGATACATAATTTCTCACAGCGTTTTTAGAGTCGCTGATGACCACGCTGATATCGTTTTGGCTGACGGCCAAGATATAGGCACTTCCTTAGCCTCTACCATCTCGATGGCACTGGCTGTGGAACACGCCACCGGAATTCATCTTCCGCAACCGCCACTACCAAGTGGGAAGCTTTGCTGTGATGTACCGCTGCCTCCGTACATAGGACGTCCTGTTTACCGGTATACCTAACTTGTAATGCATCTGCCCTGTCTTTGAGTTTGTCTTCGTGAAAGGCAGGGTTCATGTTTTGGGGTAGTGGCCATTTAACTTGATTTCATGTTTTCCTTTAGACAAGCACGCCGCCAGGTCTGCATGCTTCGACCACACGCCACAACAAGGAGCCAATGCGACAACGCAGACGGGTGCTCGGCGTGCAGTGAAGGACGTGCTTTGAAGGACGCGATGGGAAGCATGAATAGATGGGCGCATACTGTGAACGTACCCTTTAAAACGGAGTCGTGACCTCTGCGCCAGCAAGCTATCTCCACGAAGTGACTCATGACGAGTGGGCGAAGCTCTGGGTATTGTATCGGTGAGTAACAAACAGTACGTTACCCGAGCGTTGCCCCATCTAATGTAAATTGAATGACATAAAGTGTATATAGAATGAATGAATAAACTTTATTTCAAGTCCGGCTCCTTCGGGCGAGGCGGGGGGGGGGGGGGGCAAGAGGGGATTGCCCCCTGTTCCATCCCACTCTCCGTCAATGATGGCGATGCCTCAGATGACAGCGGGAAGTCCTTGAACCCGGGCGGCATCTTCGGCTTGCCGCACGGCCCAAAGCTGGTCGGAAAGCTTGTCGCTGGTGAGTGCTGCCTCCCAGCAGCAGCGACGCCGACGCAGCTGATCCGCAGTAGTGACCGCAGCCGCGGCAGCGGCCGGCCCCTGCCCTCGCGCGGTGGTAGCAGCAAAGATTGCTGTCGCAGTTTGTCCCTGCCTAGCATGCGTCGCGTAGCGAGCGGCGGCAGCGACATTTACTCTCCCGGCACATTCCCCAAAGCATGTGCCGCAGTGTGGCTCTTTCCCCGCACGCTTTGCACACGTCCGTCGGGTATAGACTCGGATAACACAGGCGTAGGATCGCCGGGCTGGGGGAAGTGTTGGTTCGTAACAACCTCCAGGTTACGGCCTGTTTTTTGTTTAATTTGTCGTGTGGTGGTGGTTATATGCGTCTGTTTAGTCTGTAATGTTGTGTTATCTCGCTGAATGTGGTCAGGCGATCGCCCCACGACCATTCCAGTTGCTGTTCTTGGGTTGTTAATGATATCGCCCCGCTCTCGGAGGTGTATGCGGCCACCGAATCAGCCGCGCCTCGGTGAATGAGACCTCGAGCTGCGGTGTGGGAGGCCTGGTTACCTGCAAGCGGGACGCTAGTGTGAACCGGGGTCCACAGGAGGAAGACTGTCGCATTTCCGGTTTTGAACTGCGAGGACGACGACGTCGAGGCCATCGCTCCTCGAAGCCCGCCGCCGTCCCTGCTGCCATAACAAGTTTGAAGTATGCGGGCCGCCTGCCACTAGATGCGGTCGCGCGCGAAGCCACAAGAAATGTAAATTTATTTCGCGTTCCAGTCGACTTAGGCAATTCAAGGAGGAAGTAGAAAATTGCTGGAGTGGAGGATATTCCTTGAAAGTAAATCCAAGAACGCGCCATCTTACCGGTGGCAAGATACCGTTTTAATATGCGTAATTTGCTGGGACATATAGTGCTCGACGTGTGCCTTTGTGCTACAGGTTTTCTTAAGAAGCCTCAACGTCTAGGCACATTTTAGTAGAGATCAACTCACCAATACTCTTCTTGATGGGTCATTTTCACCGGGAACAGCGATCTCTTACCTTATAACTTATTTTATTTTATTAGACGAAAGGCGACGTCATGAGTCACCTGACTAGGCCTCTAGCACCACACTCTACATTAGTCACACAACGCAACTTCATTGTAAAAAAAAAAAGCCAATGTCTACGTTGAAGTCTATTGTAAATCATTTTTTAAATGCGAAGCATTTCTTAGCGAACTTCGGCGACTTTGAGCGTATCTATCTATCTATCTATCTATCTATCTATCTATCTATCTATCTATCTATCTATCTATCTATCTATCTATCTATCTATCTATCTATCTATCTATCTATCTATCTAGCCGCCTACGACTTTGGGCTCTCCTGGCCATATCGTTCATGGGATTTATACCAAATTTGGTATGGCATAACATGACTGTATGACTAACATGAATGACTGGTCATATCATGAAAATCATTACTAACTTGTCATGAAAAGCATGATTTACACGCCATGGCCATAGTGCTCTTGGGGCCGTTTCCTTAATTTGATATATCCAAAAAATTGGTACGATGCGACATTTCTGCATGACCAACATAAATGACAGGTGGTAATATGAAAATCATGACCTGCATGTCATGTACAACATGATTTACATGCCACGCTCATGGCGCGCTGACGGCCGTTTCGCTAGCTTGATACACACCAAATTTGGTATTGCGTGACTTGATTGTATGACGAACATAAATCCCAAGTGGTAATATGGAAATCATGACATTTCATGTGCAACATGACTTGCATGCCACGCTCATGACGCTCTCGGGGCCGTTTCGCTAGCTTAATATGCACCAAATTTGGTATTGCGGGACGTGACTGTATGGCGAGCATAAATGACAAGTGGTAATATGGAAACCATGACATGTCATGTGAAACATGACTTGCATGCTACGCTCATGGCACTCCCGGGGGAGGTTCGCCAGCTTGATATACACCAAATTTGGTATTGCGTCACGTGACCGTATGACGAACATAAATGCCAAGTGGTCATATGGAAATCATAAAATACATGTCATGAGTCACATGACTTGCATGCCACGCTCATGACACTCTCGTGGCCGTTTCGCCAGCTTTATATACATGAAATTTTTAAGGCGAAGGCGTTTAATGTATCATGACCACGTGCGTTCGTCCGGTCGTCCTACAGCCGTGCCCTGGTAGCCGTGCCCTGGTGCCCTACAGCCGTGCCCACGTCCCTACAGCCGTGCCCTGGTATGGTGCCAAGTGGGCGCCGGGGCGCGCAAACGGACGCCGGTCGCGTCGGACTCTACAGCGCTCGCGCTTTGCTTGCGTAGTGTCGCTGGGCCCAGCGTCTCTAATCATGCAAGGAAGGAGACGCGCGCATCACGTTCCATTCTTACCGACCCCGTCTCAGTGGGTACAGGCGTTCGAGGGACACACTTTGGAATTGACAAAGTGTCCGTCAATTTAAACGCTGGAACGCGGATGGCGTCTGCATGATGCGCAGAGCGCGAGAATACGAACGCATGCGAAACGGTGGCAGATTGCTCTCGCGTCTCGGTGCGATTCAAGGTAAGAAATTAAGCGAACGTAAGTGGCAGGTGGTAACACGAAAATCTTGGCATGCATGTCATCTACAATGCCATTTACATGCCACGCTCATGGTGCTCTTGCGTCCACTTCGCTAGCTTGATATAGGCCAAAATTTGTATTGTGGGACGTGACTGTATGAAGAACACAAATGACAGGTCCTAACATATAAATAATGACATGCATATTATGTACAGCATGATTTGCTCCTTGCTGACTGCTTCGCATCATATCGATTCCCACAGTGCGTGGGATCTGCCGGGCTATGTCAGGCATCCGGCGTTGGCGTTGTGCGGCGTTGTCCGCGGAGGAGGAGGATAGGTTGAGGAGGTGTGCGCGCCGGCAGGTGTTAGATGTGAAGCATCTTATGGCGAAGCCTAATCCGGTGGTGGTGGTGTGCGGCGTGACCACCCTTACTGCGCATGCGCAAACCCTTTCAAAAAAAATAAAAGTAAAAAACCTCCTCTCTCCCTCTTCTAGGCATCCCTCCCCGCGGCAACCACACCCTCACTGCGCATGCGCCTCCCCTCCTCTCCCCTGCTACGCTCCCCCCTCTCTCCTCTAGGCATCCCTGCCCGCGCCGTCCACGCTCCCACTGCGCATGCGCGTCCCACCTCTCTTCTCCTCTCCTACGCTCCCCCTCTCTTCTCTAGGCATCCCCTGCGCGCAGCGTCCACACTCCCACTGCGCATGCGCGCCCCCCTCTCTCTCTCCTCTCCTGCGCTCCCCCCCTCTCCTTCTCTCGCCTCGCGACGCCGACACAGGCAGCGTCTGCTAGCGAGTTTCTTGGTTCAAAAAACCGACTGCTCGCGCTGCACAACCGTTCACTGGCCACCCCGTATATATGGCAATGAATCTTGACCTCCAAGGTGGTCCCGGTGGGACATTTCTCCTGTGCGTTGTTGAACAATGAAAATTCGCAGCGTGCGCGTTAACTAAAAGCGGACTGCGGCGGAGCTATATATGAAAAAAAAAATTAAAAAAAACAAGAAAAAAGCAAAAAAAAAAAAGGCGCTGGGCCGTGCTCCCGACCGGCCTACAGAAATTAGGCGCCTTTTCCTTCATCGAACCACAACCACCATATATAAATGGAGTGAAGCGCGCGCGAAATGCATTCGCATTTCCTCACGATTCCCTACGGGGAGGTGGGGGCATTTTTTTTTTGTGTCCACTACAAAAGACAAGGCTAGGTCCTAAGGAGCTTCGCCCCTAGAAACATACTTATTCATTACCTTTAAACTTGGTCGGACGCCTTGTCTACTGCAATTAAGTCTTTATTCCTCTAGAAAAAAAAAACAAGTTTGCTGCAGAACATTTTGCAGCCTATGGCACCTACGTGAATAAAGCCTCATTGGCATTGGCGAACGTTACAGTGGTCGGTGCAAACTTCAAGATAAGGGCTAGCAGAAATAGACTAACATTTAACATCGCGATGCACTGAAATGGTCACATGACCACAGAAGTCGGTGTACTCAGAATATGAGCAACTTTACTGTCGAAAAGTGTCCAGCAGGGTGTAAACACAGCAGCAGCGCTGACTGCGCGTCTAACAAGTCACCTGCGCGCAGACGCGTGACCGGAAGCAGCACGCCTCAGAAAGAGTAGGGGCTCAGCCAGCTTCGGAAGAACCAGGTTGTCTCCGGAGGCGCCCGAGAGCGCTAATTGAAAGTGTGTGTTGTTAGCTCAGGTGCTGCTACTCGCTTGACGCTGGGTAACGCAGCTCAGTCCTCGCCGCATCCATGCATGTCGGCGACGCACATCGTACAACATCCTTCGTCCCATGTCATTCGCAACTTGCGACATGGTCGTCGTACGCCGTGGCCAAGTGAACGAGCAATGTAGGAACGGCGATGGAGGGAGCGAAGCCTGCCGCCAGCCCTAGCCGGCTGCCCGTACCGAATCGGCGCACCTGTCCAACGACAACAAACCCCCTCGCTGGCTTTTCTCTTCCGCTGCACGGTGCGCTGAAAGCGAATGAAGAACTAGTCACGACGCACCCGGGACGCCCCGACACGCCTGCGCATGCGTGCGCCGGCGGGCCCGACCGCAGCGCCTGGTCGATGAAAACGGAAGGCGTGGGAAGTAGGGTCCGCGTATTCGTGGGGACGATCTTTCAGAGACATTCCCAATCGCCCGGCTTCCGAGATCACCGGCGAGGCGGAATACAAGAATCGCGCTTCGCGCGCTTGTCACTGTGTGTCGTCCGTAAGCGCGGAGTTTCCTGCAAAAGTTACTCCGAGAAACTACCGTGCGGCGCTCTTTTAGCAATGATGCTATAGAATTTTTGGCGCCGCCGAATTCCGGCACACTGTACAAATCTGTGATGGCGGCATTTTTGAGCTAATGAGCGAGGGCCAACATGCCGACAGGCCAATCAGAGCTGAGAAGGGGACGAATACGGGAACATGACGAAACCCTACCATGTCAAAAATAAAACTTTTGATAGAAAGAACTGTTTTAAGAAGTTTGTGTTCGCGGATTAAGATTCTCATGGCACTATTGATGAGCCTACTCTTCTATACTTCCGAGTAGCATCACTGCAGGTTATCCTGAAACAATCTACAACAATTAGCAGTTCACAGGAGAATAAAACCGTAGCATACAAATAATTATAAAGCGAGAAATAGAAAAAAAAGTCAAAAACAAGAAAAAAAAAGAAAGAGGAAGAATCAAAGAAAGAGAGAAAGACGTAGAGCGAAAGAAAAAGATAGAAATAAAGAGGAAGCAAGTGAGAAAACGCGAGAGAGAGAGATAAAGAAAAGGAAGAGAATGATAGAAATAGCAAGAGGGGAGAGAGATAGGGAAGTGAGGGTAAGAATTATATATATTGCCACGCGCGTTTCTTTTACTTTATTCGGTTTCCGCCCACAAAGACTATCAGCAGTACTCGGCGCAGACCGCGCCTTAGTATTCCAGAAGCTTCTCGGTTGTAGTAGATCGTTTTATTAAGATTGCACGCAAGACGCTAACACTCAAGATTATTCCAGAGCTTGCGCGACGACTAGTGGTAAGGCTAGAATGTTCGACGCGTGATTTATAAAAGCCGGCGCGTTCTAACCCAGTTCAGTTGATCGACGGCCGACGCTCTGTTCGCCGCTATCAGTGCCAGTGCGTATTACTGTAACCTGACTTTCCGTTTTCACGGCCACAAGTTCGGCCAAATAAAGTGTTTTCGCCTTGAAGACATCGACTGCTCCCTTCGTCAACGTCACGACCACGTGACAATATGATGGTGAGGAGGAGAAAACAGAGGACGGGAGAAAGTAAAGCATATCATAGACAGAACGAGGAATAGGTGAATAGAGAGAAACTAATGTAGAACGAGACAGAAAGACTGAGAGAGACAATCAAAGAAAGAGAGAGAAAGAATAGAGAGAAAGAGGAAGCAAGCTAGAAGTAGAAAGAGAGAGAAGGGAGGGATCAAATGGGAAGAAAAAATAGAAAGAACAAGTAAGGGACAGAAATAGACTGCTAGAAAGAAATAAAT